>WNGS01002926.1:0-17166 GCA_020271785.1 Procambarus virginalis | reverse complement strand
GTAACCCTCCGTGATAGGGTCTGGGGCTTGCAATTGTTTCCGGTGAACGAGGACCTCCAGTAAGTGGAAGTCGTCAGCTTGCGCTGATTACGTCCCTGCCCTTTGTGCACGCCGCCCCTCGCTACTACCGATTGAATGATTTAGTGAGCCTTGGGACTGGCGCCCTGGAGGTCCAACCCGTCGGGTCCCGGCGCTGGTGGCTGTCACTCCAGCTGACGGAAGGTGTCCAACCTGATCATTTAGAGGAAGTAAAGTCGTAACAAGGTTTCCGTAGCTTTACCTGTGGAAGGATCTTTATTTGGGGGGCGGGGGAGCTGACGGCTGAGAGGACAGCGATCGGGATTCGTTATTTTAGGGTTCGGGGATCGATCCCCAACGATGGCGAAAACAAATGGGCAGAGTTTCTTCACCCTGATGAACTGTTCTTCTAGCTGTAAATAGGTACTTGGAGTTAGACAGCTGCTAGGGGCTACTTCCTCTGTGTGTGTGTGTGTGTGTGTGTGTGTGTACTCACCTAATTGTGCTGTGGGGGTTGAGCTCTGCTCTTTGGTCCCGCCTCTCAACGTCAATCAACAGGTGTACAGGTTCCAGAGCCTATTGGGCTCTATCCTATCTACACTTGAAACTGTGTATGGAGTCAGCCTCCACCACATTACTTCCTAATGCATTCCATTTGTCAACCACTCTGACATTAAAAAAGTTCTTTCTAATATCTCTGTGGCCCATTTGGGCACTCAGTTTCCACCTGTGTCCCCTTGTGCGTGCGCCCCTTGTGTTAAATAGCCTGTCTTATCTACCCTATCAATTCCCTTGAGAGTCTTGAATGTGGTGATCATGTCCCCCCTAACTCTTCTGTCTTCCAGCGAAGTGAGGTTAAATTCCCGTAGTCTCTCCTCGTAGCTCATACCTCTTAGCTCGGGGTACTAGGCTGGTGGTCTGGTGGTAGTCCTTGACTAGATATGAACTCCATGCTGGGGCTGCATACTCCAGGATTGGCCTGACATACGTGGTATACGAAGTTCTGAATGATTGTTTACACAAGTTTCTGAATGCCGTTCTTATGTTGGCCAGCCTGGCATATGCCGTTGATGTTATCCTCTTGATATGGGCTGCAGGGGACAGGTCTGGCGTGATGTCAACCACCAAGTCGTTTTCTCTCTTTGACTCATGAAGTATTTCCTCTCCCAGATGATACCTTGTATCTGGCCTCCTGCTCCCTACACCTATCTTCATTACATTTCATTTGCTTGGGTTAAACTCTAACAACCATTTGTTCGACCATTCCTTCAGCTTGTCTAGGTCTTCTTGAAACCTCAAGCTGTCCTCTTCTGTTTTAATCCTTCTCATAATTTTGGCATCTTCATCAAACATCGAGAGACATGAATCTATACCCTCCGGGAGATCATTTACATATATCAGAAACAAGATAGGACCGAGTACAGAGCCCTGTGGGACTCCACTGGTGACTTCACACCAATCTGAGGTCTCACCCCTCACCGTAACTCTCTGCTTCCTATTGCTTAGGTACTCCCTTATCCACTGGAGCACCTTACCAACTACACCTGGGGGGACTGGTAACCTGGTGGATAGTGCGCTGGACTCGTAATTATGTGGCGCGGGTTCGATTCCCGCACCAGGCAGAAAGAAATGGGCAAAGTTTCTTTCACCCTGAATGCCCCTGTTACCTAGCAGTAATAGGTACCTGGGTGTTAGTCAGCTGCACGGGCTGCTTCCTGGGGTGTGTGTGGTGTGGAAAAAAAAGGAATTAGTAAACAGTTGATTGACAGTTGAGAGGCGGGCCGCAAGAGCAAAGCTCAACATCCGCAAACACAACTAAGTGAAAACTGCCTGTCTCTCCAGCTTATGTACCAGCCTCTTATGCGGTCCTGTTACAAAGGTTTTCCGACAGTCCAAGAAAATGCAGTCCCCCAGCCTTCTCTTTTCGCTTAATCTTTGTCACCTGTCGTAGAATTATTTTACCAGTCAGGCAAGATTACCCTCCTGAACCCATGTTGGCGATTTGTCACGAAGTCCCTTCTCTCCAGATGTGATACTAGATTTTTTCTCACGATCTTTCTCCATCACATTGCATGGTTATACAAGTTAAGGACACTGGCCTGTAGTTCATTGCCTCTTGCCTGTCGCTCTTTTGTATATTGGGACCACATTCGCCGTCTTCCATAGTTCTTGTAGGTCTCCCGTCTCCAGTGACTTACTATACACTATGGAGAGTGGCAAGCAAAGTGTCTCTGCATACTCTTTCAGTACCCATGGCGAGATCCCGTCTGGACCAACAGCCTTTCTAACATCCAAATCCAGCAGCTGTCTCTTGACCACCTCACTCGTAATTTCGAACCCTTCCAAGGCCGCCTGGTTTACTTTCCTTTCTCCTAGCACAGTGACCTCACCTTGTTCTATTGTGAAGACCTCCTGCAACCTCTTGTTGAGTTCTTCACACACACCTTTGTCATTCTCTGTATACCTGTCCTCGCCTGTCCTAAGTTTCATTACCTGTCTTTTCACTGTTGGTTTCCTCTGATGTGGACTATGGAGTAGCTTTGGTTCGGTCTTGGCTTTGTTTGCTATATCATTTCATAATTTTTCTCTGCTTCCTTCTCACCCTAACATACTCATTTCTGGTTCTCTGGTATCTCTCTCTCTCTCTCTGCTTTCTGGTGTTCTGTTATTCCGGAAGTTCCTCCACACCGTTGTGTTCAGTCACTTTGCTTCCATACATACCCTATTATACCATGGATTCTTCTTTTGATTCTCGGATTTTTCCCTTTTGGACGGGATGAACCTATTTACTGCCTCCTGACACATTTGAGTGACATAGTCCATCATATCTTGTACAGATTTAGCTCTGAGGTCTGTGTCCAAAGGTATTTCCCTTAGGAAACTTCTCATCTCCTCACAGTTCCCCTTTCGGTATGCCAGCCTTTTGTTTCCTAGTTCTTTTTGGGGAGCTAATTCCTAGTTCTATCAGGTACTCAAAGTTCAATACACTGTGATCACTCATTCCCAAGGATGCTTCCATCTTAACTTCCTTATATCCACTCATTTAGGGTAAATATCAGATCAAGCATTGCTGGTTCATCTCCTCTCATTCTTGTTGGTTCCTTGATGTGCTGGCTTAGAAAGTTTCTTGTTGCCACGTCCAGCAGCTTAGCTCTCCATGTTTCTGGTCCTCCATGCGGATCTCTATTCTCCCAATCTTTCTTCCCGTGGTTGAAGTCCCTCATGATTAGTAGTCCAGATCCATTCCTGCTGGCAACAGAAGCTGCTCTCTCTATTATGTTAATGGTGGCCATGTTGTTTCTATCATATTCCTGTCTGGGTCTTCTGTCATATGGTGGCGGGTTATATATGACTACGACTATAATTTTTTGGCATCCAGTTGTGTGTGTGTGTGAGAGAAACTGTAGAAAGTGAGTTGATAGTTGAGAGGCGGGCCAAAAGAGCCAGAGCTTAAACCCCACGAGCGCAACTAGGCGAGCGTCCGCGCGCACGCACACACGCACGCGCGCACACACACACACACACACACACACACACACACACACACACACACACACACACACACACACACACACACACACACTGGTAATCCTATACCCTCTTTAATGCATGTTGTAACGGAGTTAAGTCCTGTTGTACTCTATTTCCCGCATGTAAGAGTTATGACTCCCAGGTTGTCCATAACTAGAGGAAATTGCGAGTTGATTTTATACACTTAGGAGGAAGCCTGATGTGGCTTCCTCCTGCGTGAATCGTAACGTGTTCAGAAGCTGTTAGTGCGCTGCTTGGATGTTCTAATTGGTACGTTTCTATCATCCTTTTGATTTGATTAAATTTGCTCCTAGCTACTTTGAGTAATATCTCCAGTTGTAGATAGTCAAGTGGTGCTTGTATGGATACATCATCACACGTGTCGATTTGTTTTGTTAGATGACTTTTGAGGGCTGTTAAAGTTTGCTTCTCGATTGTTTCAGATTCAGTCATGGCAGCTGTTTGATTATGGTTTTGAGTTGATTTTGGTTTCATCAGTCATGATTGATGAATCCACTTGACTATTTATAATTTAATAAAAGATTAATTGTTTATATTATATATTTTGATAATCCAGTCAATTAACAGGATGTGACTCTTTGTCCATGTAATCTGCTCAGAATCTGGATTAACTGACCTTTTTAACACTCAAAAGATTAACAATTTGGATTAATTTAAGTTCATATAACGTAAAAAATTGTCAAAGTGCATCGTGTAGTAAAAAATGAAAACCTATGGAACTTTGGAATACAACTGGGTAATTGGGTACCTTTGGGTACAAAGGTACCTGGGTACAAATTGGGTACCTTTGGGTACAAATTGGGTACTTTGGGTACAAATTATCACTTTTTGTCGTTGAATAGTTATACAAAAATGTTACTCTGAGATAATAGTGCCAAATAGTAATGTAATACTAATGATTAAATTCTGCCATATAATCCTATCTCTTATATGAGGTTGCTAAATAAAACTGTAGGGGTGTGTCGTCTGACACAGAATAACTAATGGGTAAATTTTATGGTGGCTGCATCAACATTAACATAGATTAGTAATGAACTCTTACACTGACTTGCTTACAGTCTTTAAATATATGGTTCTAGGAGTTTTGCTGGAATTTATTTATGGTAAATATTATACCAAGTTAGGCTATGTTGAAATGTGGAAATCTGGCGGTATATAATTTATTTTCTTATCAGACGTGTATTTGAAAGTACTAATATTTTACGTGGATTTCTGCTGTTTGTTTATTTGTAGGACCAAAGTAACTTTGACCTACATGAGCAGTTTGAAGAACCAGTCAGTTGTTACCCTGTTTGTGTAGTTCACAGGAACAGCCCAATTCTGATCCTGTTCATGGGATTAGATGGACCATCCTATTCTCGTCCTGTTTATCTAGTTCGAAGGCCCGACCTAATGTGGGATTTTGACTCAAAACTCTTATCCAAACTCCAAGCCAACAACTTAAGGTCAAAACAATCATTACATTGAGTACTTGTAAGTTCAAGTAATTCTAAAAGACCAGCGCATTTGTGGCCATTGAATTTCCAATAATTGCTCTGGAATACAATCTATTAATTAGATTGGAAAAAAAAAATAATAAACAAGAGAGACTGGCCTAGCAGAGAGCTTTAGAGAAGCATCCGTTATGGAGTCAACGCAGCAGATAAGAGTTCAAGTATTGCAAGGATGCAGATACTGTTGCAGGTTGGTAGAAGCAGAGTTCCACATAAGTATATTTAAATTTATATTATATGCAGCGAAGCACAGGTTCATTGCTTGGCATGTAATATTTACGAGCCTCGGACAGTAATAATTAATAAGCCTTGTATATTATATAGTATATTATAGCCTAGTATATCAGATTTTAACGAGTAAATATAAATAAAATAGCACTGATCTCAATATCAAGATTTTATGGTACATGAATTTATGAAATATGAATTTTGCCACATACTTTGGTTAGTGGTTAAACACTGCTACATAACCGGTGCTCCTGTAGAATAAATGGCTAGTGGCATATATATTATCACCGCTTAAATGTCAAACCAATAAAAACATAAAGCCACAAACAGTCCTATGATTTTGGGCCTGAAGCCTGATGCCCAAGTGAACTTCTAGTCGACGCTGTCTGTAGAGCTGGCCGCACTAGCTGTCTGTAGAGCTGGCCGCACTAGCTGTCTGTAGAGCTGGCCGCACTAGCTGTCTGTAGAGCTGGCCGCACTAGCTGTCTGTAGAGCTGGCCGCACTAGCTGTCTGTAGAGCTGGCCGCACTAGCTGTCTGTAGAGCTGGCCGCACTAGCTGTCTGTAGAGCTGGCCGCACTAGCTGTCTGTAGAGCTGGCCGCACTAGCTGTCTGTAGAGCTGGCCGCACTAGCTGTCTGTAGAGCTGGCCGCACTAGCTGTCTGTAGAGCTGGCCGCGCTAGCTGTCTGTAGAGCTGGCCGCACTACCTGTCTGTAGAGCTGGCCGCGCTATAGCTGTCTGTAGAGCTGGGGCGCGCTATAGCTGGCTGGGCTGTAGAGCTGGGGCGCGCTATAGCTGGCTGGGCTGTAGAGCTGGGGCGCGCTATAGCTGGCTGGGCTGTAGAGCTGGGGCGCGCTATAGCTGGCTGTGGAGCTGGGGCGCGCTATAGCTGGCTGTGGAGCTGGGGCGCGCTATAGCTGGCTGTGGAGCTGGGGCGCGCTATAGCTGGCTGTGGAGCTGGGGCGCGCTATAGCTGGCTGTGGAGCTGGAGCGCGCTATAGCTGGCTGTGGAGCTGGGGCGCGCTATAGCTGGCTGTGGAGCTGGAGCGCGCTATAGCTGGCTGTGGAGCTGGGGCGCGCTATAGCTGGCTGTGGAGCTGGGGCGCGCTATAGCTGGCTGGGCCGTAGAGCTGGGGCGCGCTATAGCTGGCTGGGCCGTAGAGCTGGGGCGCGCTATAGCTGGCTGGGCCGTAGAGCTGGGGCGCGCTATAGCTGGCTGGGCCATAGAGCTAAGGCGCGCTATAGCTGGCTGGGCCGTAGAGCTGGGGCGCGCTATAGCTGGCTGGGCCGTAGAGCTGGGGCGCGCTATAGCTGGCTGGGCCGTAGAGCTGGGGCGCGCTATAGCTGGCTGGGCCGTAGAGCTGGGGCGCGCTATAGCTGGCTGGGCCGTAGAGCTGGGGCGCGCTATAGCTGGCTGGGCCGTAGAGCTAAGGCGCGCTATAGCTGGCTGGGCCGTAGAGCTGGGGCGCGCTATAGCTGGCTGGGCCGTAGAGCTGGGGCGCGCTATAGCTGGCTGGGCCGTAGAGCTGGGGCGCGCTATAGCTGGCTGGGCCGTAGAGCTGGGGCGCGCTATAGCTGGCTGGGCCGTAGAGCTAAGGCGCGCTATAGCTGGCTGGGCCGTAGAGCTGGGGCGCGCTATAGCTGGCTGGGCCGTAGAGCTGGGGCGCGCTATAGCTGGCTGGGCCGTAGAGCTGGGGCGCGCTATAGCTGGCTGGGCCGTAGAGCTGGGGCGCGCTATAGCTGGCTGGGCCGTAGAGCTAAGGCGCGCTATAGCTGGCTGGGCCGTAGAGCTGGGGCGCACTATAGCTGGCTGGGCCGTAGAGCTGGGGCGCGCTATAGCTGGCTGGGCCGTAGAGCTGGGGCGCGCTATAGCTGGCTGGGCCGTAGAGCTGGGGCGCGCTATAGCTGGCTGGGCCGTAGAGCTGGGGCGCGCTATAGCTGGCTGGGCCGTAGAGCTGGGGCGCGCTATAGCTGGCTGGGCCGTAGAGCTGGGGCGCGCTATAGCTGGCTGGGCCGTAGAGCTGGGGCGCGCTATAGCTGGCTGGGCCGTAGAGCTGGGGCGCGCTATAGCTGGCTGGGCCGTAGGGCTGGGGCGCGCTATAGCTGGCTGGGCCGTAGAGCTGGGGCGCGCTATAGCTGCCTGGGCCGTAGAGCTGGGGCGCGCTATAGCTGCCTGGGCCGTAGAGCTAAGGCGCGCTATAGCTGGCTGGGCCGTAGAGCTGGGGCGCGCTATAGCTGGCTGGGCCGTAGAGCTGGGGCGCGCTATAGCTGGCTGGGCCGTAGAGCTGGGGCGCGCTATAGCTGGCTGGGCCGTAGAGCTGGGGCGCGCTATAGCTGGCTGGGCCGTAGAGCTGGGGCGTGCTATAGCTGGCTGGGCCGTAGAGCTGGGGCGCGCTATAGCTGGCTGGGCCGTAGAGCTGGGGCGCGCTATAGCTGGCTGGGCCGTAGAGCTGGGGCGCGCTATAGCTGGCTGGGCCGTAGAGCTGGGGCGCGCTATAGCTGGCTGGGCCGTAGGGCTGGGGCGCGCTATAGCTGCCTGGGCCGTAGAGCTGGGGCGCGCTATAGCTGCCTGGGCCGTAGAGCTAAGGCGCGCTATAGCTGGCTGGGCCGTAGAGCTGGGGCGCGCTATAGCTGGCTGGGCCGTAGAGCTGGGGCGTGCTATAGCTGGCTGGGCCGTAGAGCTGGGGCGCGCTATAGCTGGCTGGGCCGTAGAGCTGGGGCGCGCTATAGCTGGCTGGGCCGTAGAGCTGGGGCGTGCTATAGCTGGCTGGGCCGTAGAGCTGGGGCGCGCTATAGCTGGCTGGGCCGTAGAGCTGGGCGCGCTATAGCTGGCTGGGCCGTAGAGCTGGGGCGCGCTATAGCTGGCTGGGCACCATTCCTTGCCACCGTCTCATCCCAAATCCTTATCCTGACCCATTCCAGGTGTGTCTTAATGGCTTGGCGCTTTCCCCTGATAGTTCCTTCCCTTGCTCCTCCTCAGAGAAGTTAGTGGCATTGGATTAAATGTCGTAATTCTTAATTTATAATAAAGATATGCTTATTAATTAGTTCCTTAACACTAAGCCAGGTGTATTTTATTAGTAATAAAAAACATTAGTGAGATATATCAAGTATCATTAATTTTGGCGTGGCGACGGAGCGTGTTGGTGCGTCTTTAGGCCGGCGTAATGGCGCCTACCTGAGGCGCCTGGAGGCTGACAGTTTACTCTGGCTAAACTCCATATTTATCAATAAAATTTTACTGAGGATATTTTCCACACTGATGGTGTGTACTCGCCTAGTTGTGCTTGCGGGGGTTGAACTCTGGCTCTTTGGTCCCGCCTCTCAACTGTCAATCGACTGGTGAACAGATTCCTGAGCCTATTGGGCTCTATCATATCTACATTTGAACCTATGTATGGAGTCAGCCTCCACCACATCACTGCCTAATGCACTCCATTTGTTAATTATTCTGACACTGAACAAGTTCTTTCTAATGTCTATGTGGCTCATTTGGGTACTAAGGTTCCACCTGTGTCCCCTTGTTCGCGTACCACCCGTGCTAAACACTTTGTCTTTATTCTGTCAGTTCCCTGTGAATATTGTAGGTGGTGATCATGTCTCCCCTAACTTTTCTGTTTTCCAGTTTCGCGAGGATTTAGTTCCAGTAATCTTTCTTCGTAGCTCATACCCCTCAGCTCGGGGACTTGCCTGGTGGCCTACTTCTGAATCTTTTCTAACTTCGTTTTGTGTTTGACTAGATGTGGACTGGTATTGGTATGACATACGTGGTATACAGGTTCTGAATGGTTCCTTCCACAAGTTTTTGAAGGCAGTTCATATGTTTCCCAGCCTTTCATACGCTGCTGATGTTATCCTTTTGATGTGGGCTTCAGGGGACAGGTTTCGTGTGATATCAACCCCCAGATCTTCTCTCTTCCTTACTCATGAAAGATTTCGTCTCCCAGTTGGTACCTTGTGTTTGTCCTCCTGCTCCCTACGCCTATCTTCATCACTTTCCACTTGACCGAGTTAAACTGTAGTGGCCATTTGTTGAAACATTCCATCAGTTTATCTAGATCATCTTGTAATCACTTCTCTGTCTTAATCCTTCTCATAATTTTAGTATCATCAGCAAACATTGAGAGGAACGAGTCTATACCTTCTGGAAGATCATTTACGTAAATCAGAAACAGGACAGGTCCGAGTACAGAACCCTGTTGGACTGCGCTGCTGACATGACGCCAGTCTGAGGTCTCACCCCTCACAGTAACTTTCTGCTTCCTGTTGTTTAGGTACTCCCTCATCCATTGGAACACCTTGCTCTTTCTCCACTTATTGAAGAGTCTCTTATGCGGGACTTTGTTAAAAACTTTGACAGTCCAAGAAAATGCAGTCTGCCCATCCTTCTCTTTCTTGCTTATTGCTTGTTGCTTGGTTATAGAATTCTATTAAACCTGTGAGACACGACTTACCTTCCCTGAACCCCCATGCTGGTGACGTGTTACAAAGACCCTTCTCTCCTCATGTGCTACCAGGGTTATTCTCACGAGCTTCTCCATCACCTTGCATGGTATACAAGCTAAGGACACTGGCCTGTAGTTTAGGGCCTCCTGCCAATCCCTCCTTTTTGTATATTAAGACTTCGTTAGTTGTCTCCCAACTTTCTGGTAGGTCTCCCGTTTCCAGTAACTTGTTATACACCATATATAGTGGCACGCAAAGTGCTTCTGCCCTCTTATAGCATTCATGGTGAGATTCCATCAGGTTCAACAGCCTTAGTCACATCTAGATCTAAAAGATACCTCCAAACCTCATCTCTGGTAATTTCAACATCTTCCAAGTCTGCTTAGTTTATCGCCACCCCTCTTAGTTCAGTGACTTCCCCTTGCTCTATTGTGAAGACCTCTTGGAATCTTTCCTCCTGGAAAATTATTTTCACGCACCTCTGTCATTCTCTGTGTACCCATCCTCTCCCTTTCTCAGTTTCATTACCTGTTCTTTCACTGTTGATTCCTTTTGATGTGGCTGTATAGCAGTTTTGTTTGGTCTTTGCTTTATTTGCTATGTTATTTTCAAACTGCCTCTCTGTTTCTCTTCTCACAATGAGGTACCCATTTCTGGCCCTCTGGTACCCATTGCTCTGCTCTCTGGTGCCCTATTATTTCTGTACGCTCCTGTGCTTAGCTGCCTTGTTTCTTGTGTGTTCACACGTATAATTACCTAAGTTTAATTACAAGATGAGAGCTACGCTCGTGGTGTCCCGTCTCACCAGTACTCTTTGTCGAATAACACTTTGAAACTACTGACGGTTTTGGCCTCCACCACCTTCTTACTTAGCTTGCTCCAAACGTCTACCACTTTGTTTGCAAAACAAAACTTACTAATATTTTTTCCGCACCTTTGTTTCCTTAGTTTGAATCTGTGTCCTCTTGTTCTTGGAGTTTCTGGTTTCAGGAATTCCTCTTTATCATTTTGGTAGATTCCTGTTAGTATTTTGTAAGAGGTGATCCTTTCACCTCTGTTTCTTCTATCTTTTAGTTTTGGCATGTTTAAGGCCTCTAGTCTCTCCTCATAACTCTTGTTTTTCAGTTCCAGAAGCCATTTTGTAGCATGCCGCTGCACCTTTTCCAGTTTATTTATGTGCTTCTTGAGATTTGGGCGCCATACAACTGTTGCATATTCCAATTTTGGTCTCACAGAAGTCATGAACAGTTTCCTTAGTTTTTCACCATCCATATAATTAAAAGCAAGTCTGAAGTTGGAAAGCGACACATACGCTCCTCTCACAATGTTCTTTATGTTCCTCTGGCCACAGCTTATTACCCAAAACCACCAATAGGTCTCGTTCTTTATTAGAGCTCAGTAATTACTTTCCAAATAATTTGAAAGTTGTGTGTGGTCTATTTTCACCGATTCCACATTCCATAACATGGCATATATTCACACTGAATTCCAATTGCCATTTTACGCTCCAAGCACTTGTTTTATCTAGATCAATTAGAAGGGCATTACAATCGTTTGCGTCTCCTATCTTCCCCAGTATCTTAGCATCATCAGCAAACATGTTCATACAATTCTGTATTACTTCTGGTAGATGGTTTGTAGACAATGATCATTACTGGTGTAAGAACTGAACCTTGTGGTACTCCGCTAGTAACACTCCTCCAGTCAGATACATTGTCTCTGATTACTGCCCTCATCTGTCAGAACATTTTTCATCTATGTCTGAAGTCTCCCTGTCACCCCTCCAGCATGTTCCAGTTTTCATAAACAGTTGTGTGGGAGTCTATCAATAGTATTTATCTATTTTTACTAGTATCTTGACTTCCACGCTTGTTAATGATACTGGTCTATAACTTAATGATTCTCGGCGACCACTTTTATAGATCGGAACTATGTCTTTTTCCATATATTTGTTAAGGTTCCTGTGCACAAGGATGACTGGAATATTAATTAGAGTGAATGCTCAGCTCAGTTGCACATTCTCGCAGCACCCAAGGTGAAACTCCATCAGGTCTAACTGCTTTATTTCTTCCTAACCCCTTGAGTACTTTCTCCACTTTGTCTTGAGATACCTCTGTGTTCTATGACGTGTTCTGGAATTGGTATTTACCTGGTTGATACCTGGTTGATGGGGTTCTGGGAGTTCTTCTACTCCCCAAGCCCGGCCCGAGGCCAGACTTGACTTGTGAGAGTTTGGTCCACAGGCTGTTGCTTGGAGCGGCCCGCAGGCCCACATACCCACCACAGCCCGGCTGGTCCGGAACTCCTTGGAGGAATAAATCTAGTTTCCTCTTGAAGATGTCCACGGTTGTTCCGGCAATGTTTCTTATGCTCGCTGGGAGGACGTTGAACAACCGCGGACCTCTGATGTTTATACAGTGTTCTCTGATTGTGCCTATGGCACCCCTGCTCTTCACTGGTTCTATTCTGCATTTTCTTCCATATCGTTCACTCCAGTACGTTGTTATTTTACTGTGTAGATTTGGGACCTGGCCCTCCAGTATCTTCCAGGTGTATATTATTTGATATCTCTCTCGTCTTCTTTCTAGTGAGTACATTTGGAGAGCTTTGAGACGATCCCAATAATTTAGGTGCTTTATCGCGTCTATACGTGCTGTATATGTTCTCTGTATTCCCTCTATTTCAGCAATCTCTCCTGCTCTGAAGGGGGAAGTGAGTACTGAACAGTACTCAAGACGGGACAGCACAAGTGACTTGAAGAGTACAACCATTGTGATGGGATCCCTGGATTTGAAAGTTCTCGTAATCCATCCTATCATTTTTCTGGCTGTCGCAATATTTGCTTGGTTATGCTCCCTAAACGTTAGGTCGTCAGACATCATTATTCCCAAATCCTTTACATGCTGTTTTCCTACTATGGGCACATTTGATTGTGTTTTGTACCCTGTATTATGTTTAAGGTCCTCATTTTTACCGTACCTGAGTACCTGGAATTTATCACTGTTAAACATCATATTATTTTCTGATGCCCAGTCGAAAACTTTATTAATATCAGCTTGAAGTTTTTCAATGTCTTCAGCCGAGGTAATTTTCATACTGATTTTTGTGTCATCTGCAAAGGATGATACGAAGCTGTGACTTGTATTTTTGTCTATATCTGATATGAGAATAAGGAAAAGCAGCGGTGCAAGGACTGTACCCTGAGGTACAGAGCTTTTAACTGCACTTGGACTAGATTTTATATGGTTGACCGTTACTCGCTGAGTCCTGTTTGACAGAAAACTGAGTATCCAGCGTCCTACTTTACCGGTTATTCCATTGACTTCATTTTGTGTGCTATCACGCCATGGTCACATTTATCGAAAGCCTTTGCGAAGTCCGTGTATATCACATCAGCATTCTGTTTTTCTTCTAATGCCTCAGTGACTTTATCGTAGTGCTCAAGTAGCTGTGAGAGGCACGATCTTCCCGCTCGAAATCCATGTTGGCCTGGGTTGTGAAGGTCATTGGTCTCCATGAAATTGGTGACCTGACTCCTAATCACTCTCTCAAATACTTTTATTATGTGCGATGTTAGTGCAACTGGTCTATAATTCTTTGCCAATGCTTTGCTCCCTCCCTTGTGTAGAGGGGCTATGTCTGCTACTTTAAGTGCATCTGGTATCTCCCCCGTGTCCAAGCTCTTCCTCCACACTATACTGAGTGCCTGTGCTACCGGCACTTTGCATTTCTTTATAAATATTGAATTCCATGAGTCTGGACCTGGGGCCGAGTGCATGGGCATGTTTTCAATTTCTCTTTCAAAATTTAGTGCGCTCGTGTTGATATCAGTTATATTTACAGGGGTTTGGATATCCCGCATAAAAAATTGTCTGGATCTTCTACTTTCATGTTGTTTATTGGAGTGCTAAACATGTCCTCATACTGCTTTTTTAGGATTTCACTAATTTCTTTGTCATCCTCCGTGTATGAACCTTCACTTGTACGAATAGGTCCAATACTGGCAGTAGTTTTTGCTTTTGATTTCGCATATGTGAAGAAGTATTTTGGATTTTTCTTTATTTCCTGAATTGCTTTCTGTTCTAACTGCCTTTCTTCAGTTTGATATGAGTGTTTCAATTTCCGCTCGATTTCTTCAATCTCCCTATTTAAATTATTCCTTCTTTGACGGGAAATTCGTGTCTGCATAAGCAGTTCCGTTATTCTTTTCCTGCGTTTATAGTGTCGTCTGCGTTCTCTTTCTACGTTGGATCTCTTTCTGGCTTTCCTCAAAGGAACATGTTTCAGACAGACTTGATACGCTTCCGAAGTCAGTTTTTCTATTCCTTCTGTAGGACTTTTATTACTTAAAACAGTTTCCCATGGAATGTTTGTAAGTTCCCTGTTTATTATCTCCCAGTCTATCCTTTTATTATTAAAATTGAATTTACTGAATAGCCCCTCTCGCTTTATCAACGTTTTAGGTCTATTCTGAGTATTGATGGTCGTTTGCACTTCAATGAGCTTGTGATCTGAATATGTGGTATCTGATATCGTAATGTCTCTGATAATGTCTTCATTGTTCGTAAAGACCAGATCTAGAATATTTTCATTTCTCGTTGGCTCCGATATCTGCTGACTGAGTGAAAATTTGTCACAGAATCTAAGTAGTTCTCTAATCTGTGGTTGGTTAGGTCCCGATTGATTTCCTGGTATAATATTATTGTTTGCTATTCTCCACTTGAGACTAGGCAAGTTGAAGTCACCTAGGAAGATAATAACAGGTATTGGGTTCTCCAAATTATCAAGGCTATTCTCTATTTTGTTTATCTGTTCTGTGAATTCCTCAGCCGTTGCATCTGGCGGTTTGTATATTAGAATAATCACTAAATTTATTTTCTCTATTTTTAATCCCAGTACCTCCACCACCTCATTTGTAACGTTAAGGAGCTATTGGTCCGACTTTCTGAAATTCTCCTTTTGTACCAACCAACTTTGGTACTTTTCATTTAGCGTTTCCACACAATTTTTCATTCTCGGTAAATCTGTTTCCCATTTTCAAACTCTGGATTTTATCCTTTTCATGCAGCTTATTTTTAATAAATTTATAGAAAAGTCCTGGATCTGTTTTACACTTGTCCGCTATACCTTTCTTAAAGTTCATTTCTTCTTCTCTCTCCACTACTTCGTATTTGTTTCTTGCTTGCTTGTAATGCTGCCATGTTTGTGGGTTAGGCCTCTTCGTATATTGTACTCATTTTCTTGTCTTTTCCTCTCTGGTCCTCTAACAATTTGTGTTGAACCAATCCTGTTTTCTGGTTTTGCATCTCTGTTTGGTATGAATGTTTGTGTTCCTTCATCGTATATTTCGCAAAATTTAGCATACATCTCATTTTCATCCTTGCCTAGCAACAAGTCTGTTCATTGCTTTCACATAGTAAAAGAAAAAAGTAGGAGGGAATATAAAAACCCATGATTTAATAGACAGTGTCAGGAAGCAAAAATAAGAAGCAGGCGGGAGTGGAGAAGTACAGAAGACAAAGGACAGAGGACAATAAGATTAAATGCAACAGATCTAGGAATTAATACATTAATATTAGGAGAGTATCGGAAATTAATTATGAAAAAGAAATTGCGATGAAAGCGAAACAGCAACTTAAATAACTATATAGTTATATATGAAGGAAAATGTCTGTGAATGACCTATTGACAAGATTAAAGAAAACAGATGGTGCATATATGGAAAATGACAAAGAAATCTGCGAAGTACTGAATGCCAGTTTCCATGGAATGTTATCAATCAAGCCTGAGCAGCTCCCATTGTTAGAGGAGATGATGACCCAAGATGAGAGACTAACGGATATCGGATATAGAGGTAATGAAACAACTAACAACACTGGATGAAACTAAAGTAGTTGGACCAGACCATGTCCCACCATGGAAACTAAGAGGCAGCGCAGGCCCTCAGCGTGCCTCTGGCAAGGGTCTATAATGAGTCACTTATAACAGGAGAGTTGCTCAGTTGCTGGACTAAGACAAATGTGGTACCAATTTTCAAAAAAAGATATAGGGAGGAGGCACTTAACTACAGACCAATATCACCGACATGTATTCCCTGTAAAGTACGTGTAAGAAAAATCAGGTTAAGACTGGTTACACACTTAGAGAAAATTAGGTATGTAAACAAATACCAACATGGGTTCAGGGAAGGGAAATCATAGAATACTGCAATTCTATGATAAGGTAACAAGAATAAGGCAAGGCAGAGAAGTATGGGTAGACTGCATATTTCTGGACTATCAATAAGCCTTTGACACAGTACCGCAAAGAAGACTGCTATTCAAACTTGAGAGGCAGGCGAGAGTAAGCGGAAAGGCCCTAGCTTGGGTAAAGATTTACTTAACAGACAGAAGCCAGAGAGTAACTGTCAGGGGCGAGAAGTACTCTGGCGAACAGTATCGAGTGGAGTACCTCAAGGATCGGTGCTGGGTCCGTTCTATTTCTAATATACGTGAACGACATGTCTACAGGAGTCGAGTTCTATATGTTCGCGGATGACGCGAAATAATGAGACGAGTTGTGACAGATGAGGATTGTAGGATACTCAAAGAGGACTCGAACAAGCTGCATATTGTTCAGAGATGGATGACAAATGGCTACTGGATTTCAACACGAGCAAGTGTAAAGTTATGGAAATGGAACTTGGTGATAGGACACAAAAGGGTCAGTACACAATGAAGGGAAACTCCCTACCTATGACGATTCGAGAAAGAGACCTGGGCATGAACGTAACACCAAATCTAGCTCCCGAGGCACACACAAATCGGATAAAGCAGCAGTGGACTGTACTGTGGCAAAAGTTAAAATATCATTCAGAAACCTAAGAAAGGCCGAATTTAAAGAGCTCTGCACTACTTACGTGAGACCAGTGTTAGAGTATACAGCTCTATCATGGAACCCCACCTAAAGGAAACATTAGGAAACAAGAAAAGGTTAAAAAAATTGCGATGAGGAAAATCCCAGAGTTATATGGGATGGATATGAAGAGTGAAGGAACTGAACCTGACGGCTTAGAAAAAGGAGGGAGCGGGGAGATATGATGGCAGCATATAAAATACCTAGGGGGATTGACAGAGTGGAAATAGACGAAATATTCACACGGCATACCAGCAGAACAAGATGACATGGGTAGAAACTTGATGACTCAGATGAGTCACAGAGATGTTAGAAAGTTTTCTTTTAGCGTGAGAGTTGTGGGGAAATGGAATGAACTAAAGGAACAGGCTGTGGGAGCAACACTACTCATAGCTTCAAAACTAGGTATGACAGAGAAGGACAGGAATCATTGCTTTAACAACTGAAGGCTAGAAAGGCGGATCCAAGACCTAACGCTCATTCCTGCAGCAGATGTGAGTACATCCCCCTCCTCACACACACACACACACACACT
>WNGS01002925.1:26274-40042 GCA_020271785.1 Procambarus virginalis | reverse complement strand
ACTGTTTCTACTACTACTACTTTTTTCCCCATACCACACACACACACCTCAGGGAGCAGCCCGTGACAGCTGACTAACTCCCAGGTACCTATTTACTGCTAAGTAACAGGAGGCTTAGGGTGAAAGAAATTCTGCCCATCGTTTCTCTCCGGCGCCCGGGATCGAACCCGGGACCACAGGATCACGTGTACAGCGTGCTGTCCGCTCGGCCACCGGCTCCCGTATGTGTGTGTGTGTGTGTGTGTGTGAGAGAGAGAGAGTGTGCAATGACGCAGTGCACATCAAACTGAGCATCACGGTACACCACATACCAAGCATCACGGTACACCACATACCAAGCGTCACGGTACATCACATACCAAGCATCACGGTACACCACATACCAAGCATCACGGTACACCACATACCAAGCATCACGGTACACCACATACCAAGCATCACGGTACACCACATACCAAGCATCACGGTACACCACATACCAAGCGTCACGGTACATCACATACCAAGCATCACGGTACACCACATATCAAGCATCACGGTACACCACATACCAAGCGTCACGGTACATCACATACCAAGCATCACGGTACACCACATATCAAGCATCACGGTACACTACATACCAAGCATCACGGTACACCACATACCAAGCATCACGGTACACCACATACCAAGCATCACAGTACACCACATACCAAGCGTCACGGTACACCACATACCAAGCGTCACGGTACACCACATACCAAGCATCACGGTACACCACATACCAAGCATCACAGTACACCACATACCAAGCATGACGGTACACCACATACCAAGCATCACGGTACACCACATACCAAGCATCACGGTACACCACATACCAAGCATCACGGTACACCACATACCAAGCATCACGGTACACCACATGCCAAGCATCACGGTACACCACATACCAAGCGTCACGGTACACCACATACCAAGCGTCACGGTACACCACATACCAAGCGCCACGGTACATCACATACCAAGCGACACGGTACACCACATGCCAAGCATCACGGTACACCACATACCAAGCGTCACGGTACACCACATACCAAGCGTCACGGTACACCACATACCAAGCGTCACGGTACACCACATACCAAGCGTCACGGTACACCACATACCAAGCGACACAGTACACCACATACCAAGCATCACGGTACATCACATACCAAGCGACACAGTACACCACATACCAAGCATCACGGTACACCACATACCAGCATCACGGTACACCACATACCAAGCGTCACGGTACACCACATACCAAGCATCACGGTACACCACATACCAAGCATCACGGTACACCACATACCAAGCGTCACGGTACACCACATACCAAGCGTCACGGTACACCACATACCAAGTGTCACGGTACACCACATACCAAGCATCACGGTACACCACATACCAAGCATCACGGTACACCACATACCAAGCATCACGGTACACCACATACCAAGCGTCACGGTACACCACATACCAAGCGTCACGGTACACCACATACCAAGCGTCACGGAACACCACATACCAAGCATCACGGTACACCACATACCAAGCATCACGGTACACCACATACCAAGCATCACGGTACACCACATACCAAGCATCACGGTACACCACATACCAAGCATCACGGTACACCACATACCAAGCATCACGGTACACCACATACCAAGCATTACGGTACACCACATACCAAGCATCACGGTACACCACATACCAAGCATCACGGTACACCACATACCAAGCATTACGGTACACCACATACCAAGCATCACGGTACACCACATACCAAGCCTCACGGTACACCACATACCAAGCGTCAAACGGGAAAACCGCTCAAAGAATTGTTCATAAAAGTTCATTTAATTGGTGGAAAACATAAATTTCTCCCAAAAGAGAGAATGTCTGAAATTTATGGAGGCCGTAAATTGTGGTAAATAAACCGGTCTCTTTAAAGGGGCGAGCAGGAGACAAAGGTGAGGCTGGCCCCAAGAACGGTGAGGCTGGCCCTAGGAACGGTGAGGCTGGCCCTAGGAACGGTGAGGCTGGCCCCAAGAACGGTGAGGCTGGCCCTAGGAACGGTGAGGCTGGCCCCAAGAACGGTGAGGCTGGCCCTAGGAACGGTGAGGCTGGCCCTAGGAACAGTGAGGCTGGCCCTAGGAACGGTGAGGCTGGCCCCAAGAACGGTGAGGCTGGCCCCAAGAACAGTGAGGCTGGCCCTAGGAACGGTGAGGCTGGCCCCAAGAACGGTGAGGCTGGCCCTAGGAACGGTGAGGCTGGCCCTAGGAACGGTGAGGCTGGCCCCAAGAACGGTGAGGCTGGCCCCAAGAACAGTGAGGCTGGCCTTAGGAACGGTGAGGCTGGCCCCAAGATCGGTGAGGCTGGCCCTAGGAACGGTGAGGCTGGCCGCAGTAAATGACTATATATATGAAAGAAAATCAGAATGAATGAATAAATGAACAAAAGGGAAACTGATAGATATGATATAGAAAACTTGGGGGATACGAGAAGGCAATTAAGAATAGTGAACAAAAATTCATTAAGAATGTATGTAAAATTAAGAACAGAATTACAAGGAGCATATTCTCCCAAGTTATACCTCACAAGGAGCATATTCTCCCAAGTTATACCTCACAAGGAGCATATTCTCCCAAGTTATACCTCACAAGGAGCATATTCTCCCAAGTTATACCTCACAAGGAGCATATTCTCCCAAGTTATACTTCACAAGGAGCATATTCGCCCAAGTTATACCTCACAAGGAGCATATTCTCCCAAGTTATACCTCACAAGGAGCATATTCTCCCAAGTTATCACTACATGCTACACACAATAACATTCAGTTTCACTACAACGGATCGTGTTATTCAGTTTAAGCTTTACGTGAGCTTTTAAACAGGATAATACAAATCGGAAATGAAAAATAATACTTTTGTTCCCATTAATTTTTGGGACTGAGCTACACTTGATATTCTGAAAGTCAGACTTTTAATTCTAATATCCATTAATTATGCCTAACGTGAGTGATTATGTGAAGCACTGTCAATCAAACACTCGATAAAGAATGTCATTATGCCTTGGAAAAGTTAATAAACATCAGGTAATTACATCTTATATAAATGAACCAGGGATACTCTATAGACTGGAAAATGAATCATGTTTGTAATTATATTAAGCTGGTATTGAATCCACACTAATCAACCACACATAATGTTAAACTCGGAGCGCTTCACTGTCGGCTACATTCTCTCTGGCATACAACCACCAACAATATTACTGAGGGGTCAATGTTCTTGCTGGGGCAGTACGTATTTTTAAGCGTTCGATATAGGGCGTTCGTTAACACCTTATTGTGTTCGTTATCTCCACAGGGCGTTCGTTAAAATTCTAGGGAATACATTAATGCGTCAGGGCTCTCGTTGAACACCATTGGGCACTTGTCTGCATCGTACACCATTCTTTGACTACTGACAAGTTCGTTCGCTGGTTCCCCAAGGCGTTCGTTCACGCTATATACAGCGACAGTCAGAGGGAAGCAGCAGCAGGAAACAGCAACAACAGCTTCCGCAGCAGCAGTACTAACAGCAGCAGGAATCAGCAACAACAGCTTCCGCAGCAGCAGTACTAACAACAGCAGGAAACAGTAGAAGCAGCTACATTTAGACCATTATGGACCTCGCCTCACTCACTTTAATTAAAATAATCCAGGCTTTCTACATCTTATAAATGACCGTGTCCCCCCCACCCCACCCCCTGGTCATTAGTTACCTCTCCATATCAGTCTTGCCTCGGGAGGGCCAACTGGTCCACACTCACTGCTCACTCACTCACTCACTCACTCACTCACTCACTCACTCACTCACTCACTCACTCACTCACTCACTCACTCACTCACCTTCAGAACCTCACTGACATACTTACAAGATAAACAACTTTCTAGGTTACAGGTCCCTTCGTACACAACAGTTGACTAACGGGTTTTAAACCCTATACTTAGCTTAGTAGTTAACACCAATAGACTTTTCCTTTAGACTGACTGCCCGCATGCCAGCGGGAACTATTATATTATTTTATACGAGAGACAGAGGCTGAGACAGAGATATAGAGAAAAGACAGAGACAATGTGAAAGAGACAGAGACCGCCAGACATACAGATAGAGATAGGACTACAGAGAGACCGGATCGATCAGGGCAAAAAGAGTGGCCGGAAGACAGACCAACACAGGCAGCAACGACAGGAGGGTGGCAGTGGAAGACAGATGAGAGACAGGGAAATTGGGAGAAGGGGAGGAAGGGATTGAGACCCGGATGCAGCCGGCTCCCCCCCTCTAGTATATCTATATCTATATAAAAAAAACTTTCTGTCGGTTTGTCTGTTTTTCTGTGCGCCTGTCTATCCAAAATTGGAGGTCAGATGCTTGGGGCTAGTTTCACCCAACTTTACAAGAACACGCACACGGTGGTATATGACTGTCATAGGCTGCCTGGGATCCACCACAGTACCTCCCTCTAAGAAATACTGGCTAATGATTCTGATGACGCTTGCAATCGTGATTTGTTTTCCCGTAGTGTTTTAGCAGTTTTCGTCTTTTCATATTAATATATTTTCTCTACCCCTCACCGCCCCCTTGTCCTGCCTCTCCCCTCATTCTTTCGTCCCACCTCTCCCCTCATCTTCTTCCTGTCCGCCCATCACTGTAACCATCTTCCCTACTCACTATTTTTATCACTGTAACCCAAATGAACTCGATTAACTGTTTTCAATTAACTCATGAAAATGTGAAGTAAAGTCTACAGAAAACTTTGGATACACAGACGTTCTCTCTTATAGCATAGAGATATATATAACGTATTGCAATAAAACAGTGGACAAGAAAATTGTGCATCATTTGACACGGAAATTGCACAAGGTATTGTCCGAGCTCTTGACGCGTCGCGAATATACGCTGCAGATTTGTGCATATGCAACAGTTGATCCTGTCGAGGGCTCTGAGTACGTGTTGTGTGTGTGTGTGTACTCACAAGGTATATTCACCTAGTTGTGCTTGCGAGGGGGGGGTTGAACTTCGGCTCTTTGGCCCCGCCTCTCAACCGGTATACAGGATCCTGAGCCTTTCGGGCTCTATCATATCTACATTTAAAACTGTGTAAGGAGTTTGCCTCCACAACACCACTACCTAGTGCATGCTAGTTGTTAACTACTCCGATACAGAAAAAATTATCTCTTAACGTCTCTGTGGCTCATCTGGGTACCGAGTTTCCACCTGTGTCCCATTCCTTCTCCCCGTCCCATCCCAAATCCTTATCCTGACCCCCTTCCCAGTGCTATATATGGCTTGGCGCTTTTTCCTGATCGTTCCCTTCCTTCCTGCTTTGTTCGTGTTCCACCCGAGCTAAATATTTTGTCTTATCTACCCTGTCAGTTCTTCTGAGAATTTTGTAGGTGGTAAGCATATCTCCTCTAACTCTTCTGTCTGCCAGCGACGTTAATTCCAGTAGTCTTTCTTCGTATCTCGTTCCTCTCAGCTCCGGGACTAGTCTGGAGTAGTACTACCTCTGAATTTATTTAACTTCCTCTCCCGCTTGACTATAGGACTCCACGCTGGAGCCGCATACTCCAGGATTGGACAGACAAATGAAGTAAACAAGGTTCGGAATGATTCCTTACACAAATATCTAAAGGCAGTTATTCTGCCCAGTCTCGCATATGCCACTGATGATATCCTTTTGATGCGCGGTTATCTCTCTTGTTTAATGTTTGTCACCTGGTCACAGAATTCTATTAAACCTTTGAGGCATGAGTTGCCTTTCCTGAACCCATGTTGGTGTGTGTGTGTGGTGTGTGTGTGTTCACTTAGTTGTATTTTACGGGGGTTGAGCTTTGCTCTTTCGGCCCGCCTCTCAACTGTCAATCAACTGTTTACTAACTACACTACTTTTTTTTTTTTTTTTTTTTTCCACACCACACACACACACACACCCCAGGAAGCAGCCCGTGACAGCTGACTAACTCCCAGGTACCTATTTACTGCTAGGTAACAGGGGCATACAGGGTGAAAGAAACTTTGCCCATTTGTTTCTGCCGGGTGCGGGAATCGAACCCGCGCCACAGAATTACGAATCCTGCACGCTATCCACCAGGCTACCTGGCCCCTGTGTGTGTGTGTGTGTGTGTGTGTGTGTGTNTCTCTACTGGTAGCTTGGTACCTCTGTCTCTACTGGTAGCTTGGTACCTCTGTCTCTACTGGTAGCTTGGTGCTTCTGCCTGTACTGGTAGCTTGATACCTCTGTCTCTACTGGTAGCTTGGTACCGCTGTCTCTACTGGTAGCTTGGTACACTCTGTCTCTACTGGTAGCTTGGTACCTCTGTCTCTACTGGTAGCTTGGTACCTCTGCATCTACTGGTAGCTTGGTACCTCTGCCTCTACTGGTAGCTTGGTACCTCTGCTCTACTGGTAGCTTGGTACCTCTGCATCTACTGGTAGCTTGGTACCTCTGCCTCTACTGGTAACTTGATATCTCTGCTCTACTGGTAGCTTGGTACTCTGCCTCTACTGGGAGCTTGGTACCTCTGTCTCTACTGGTAGCTTGGTACCTCTGTCTCTACTGGTAGCTTGGTACCTCTGTCTATACTGGTAGCTTGGTACCTCTGCCTCTACTGGTAACTTGGTATCTCTGCCTCTACTGGTAGCTTGGTATCTCTGCCTCTACTGGTAGCTTGGTACCTCTGTCTCTACTGGTAGCTTGTACCTCTGTCTATACTGGTAACTTGGTACCTCTGTCTATACTGGTAGCTTGGTACCTCTGTCTATACTGGTAGCTTGGTACCTCTGCTCTACTGGTAGCTTGGTACCTCTGCCTCTACTGGTAGCTTGGTACCTCTGTCTCTACTGGTAGCTTGGTACCTCTGCTCTACTGGTAGCTTGGTACCTCTGCCTCTACTGGTAGCTTGGTACCTCTGCCTCTACTGGTAGCTTGGTACCTCTGCCTCTACTGGTAGCTTGGTACCTCTGCCTCTACTGGTAACTTGATATCTCTGCCTCTACTGGTAGCTTGGTACCTCTGCATCTACTGGTAGCTTGGTACCTCTGCCTCTACTGGTAACTTGATATCTCTGCTCTACTGGTAGCTTGGTACTTCTGCATCTACTGGTAGCTTGGTACCTCTGCATCTACTGGTAGCTTTGTACCTCTGTCTCTACTGGTAGCTTGTACCTCTGCATCTACTGGTAGCTTGGTACCTCTGCATCTACTGGTAGCTTGGTACCTCTGCATCTACTGGTAGCTTGGTACCTCTGCCTCTACTGGTAGCTTGCTACCTCTGCCTCTACTGGTAACTTGATATCTCTGCCTCTACTATT
This sequence comes from Procambarus virginalis, assembly GCA_020271785.1. Classification (NCBI taxonomy): domain Eukaryota; kingdom Metazoa; phylum Arthropoda; class Malacostraca; order Decapoda; family Cambaridae; genus Procambarus; species Procambarus virginalis. Next base: position 32,649 of record WNGS01002925.1, on the reverse strand, counting down.
TGGTTTTCTTGTCATCTTTAAAATGTTTGCATGGTTGTCTGTGATGGAACTTGGTACCCTTGTTAAGTTGATACTGGTGGAACTGTTCATTCATTGGCACTTTCATCTGGTAGTAAATTGGTACTTTATTCATTTCCTGTTTAGGTAATACCCTTGTCACAGGGTACCCCATGTTTGTCGGCTTGTGGTCAATCACTTCTATCATTTTTGGAAGGTTGGTACTTCTGTCACTGTTGGAAGGTTGGTACTTGTGCTTGTCACATGTTAGCTATCGGGTTATTCTATCTTTGCTAATAAGTTAGTATCTCCTTCATCCCTGGAAGTTGATAATAGAATGTAATAGAATGTATATACCATTGTAACTTCCATCTAACTGGTATTCCTGTCCTCATGGTGTTTTAGTGCCCTTGACACTGTTGGATATATATGTACCTTTGTCTCTTCTGTAAGTGTACATCCTCGTCACTCTAAGCAGAGATATAAATAACTTCTGTTAAGTTAGTTTGAAGGTATCTGCTCTTCCTTGTTACTTGCTAGCTTGTCTGGTGGTACGTTATTACTTCCGCACCTGCTAAACCAACCTCTGTTGACATTTAATAATTCTGGAAGGAAAAAATCTGAATTCTAGAATCTATCATTCAGCAACCGCAAGCTGCTCAGTGCCTCTAATTGGCCAACTACAATTCAACCACCATTGGAGCTTCGAACTTTGTTGTATAGTTAATATTCATGTCTGACTTGTAAAGTTTCTTAATTCAGAGTTCTGCTAACAAGTCTTTTTTAAAGATGTCTTATAAAAGACAATACATTAATGATAAACAGAAATACAGTGAGGTGTTTTTATTGGTTGTAGACTTTCTTGAGGTTCTTGGAGGTTGGGCAGGAGGACCAATTTATAAATTTTGTAAATTTAGTAAATATTGATATGTCTCAGGTACTTGTGACGATTATGTGAATGATGTATTTAATTGTCCGATGTATTAGCAGAAATAAAGTGGGGCTTTCTTATTACAGTTTCTTGTTAACGGCCAGTTGATAGTAAACAATTGACCTCTTGCCTCTGTTTTACAAATGTTAAATAGAGTTTAGAACCCCACATGCAACTATTGCTGGAACATCTGAAGCACTGTGTCCCGCCGCTCAACTTCCTTACAACTGAATAATTAAGAGAAACTTTCCCATTCCAATGAGAGAGAGAGAGAGAGAGAGAGAGAGAGAGAGAGAAGAGAGAGAGAGAGAGAGAGAGAGAGAGAGAGAGAGCGAGAGAGAGAGAGGAGAGAGCGGGCAATGATATGAAACGGGAGATAGGATAAACCATTAACATAACAAATAATGTGGTTTGTCAATATTAATACGATTTGTATTCTGTAAGAGAGTAGGATGGCAACATGTTCAAAATAATATACAGAAGAAAGAGCAAGAAATAATTTAACAAAACAAAAACGCCGGCAAACCGTCATGGGCGAGATGCCTGCTTGATGGGGTTCTGGGAGCTCTTCTACTCAAGCCCTGACTGAGAGTTCGGCCCGAGAGTTCCAGAGCCATGCTCCAGGAAAATCTGGGAATCAAAACAATTCTCCGGAGAAAAAGCAGAAAAATAAAAGCAGTGAAAAAGGGAGTAAAGGCAAATGTTTAGCATTAAAAATAAGAGAAGGCCGCCTGCAACACCGGACACTCCGCTGCTCGCCGACCTGGACAAACATCACCATATTCAGGTTTAACACAACAAGAAAAAGTTGATGCGACGCACGGACATCCGCCAGTTTTAATTGTTCACCTTCCTCTACAGATGTCCTTGTCATACGAGCACCGAGCCACGACCCTTATACGAGCACTGAGCCACGACCCGTAATACGAGCACCGAGCCACGGCCCGTAATACGAGCACCGAGCCACGACCCATAATACAAGCATAAAGCCACGACCCGTAATACAAGCATAAAGCCACGACCCGTAATACAAGCATAAGCCACGACCCGTAATACGAGCACTGAGCCACGACCCGTAATACGAGCACTGAGCCACGACCCGTAATACGAGCACTGAGCCACGACCCGTAATACGAGCCCGAGCCACGACCCGTAATACGAGCACTGAGCCACGACCCTAATACTAGCACCGAGCCACGACCCTTATACGAGCACCGAAACCTGCAATGATAGAGAGAGCACGGAAGCCTCACACCGCGGTTCAAACAAAAGACATGGTTCTGTATTCACAAACAAGATTTTACCGGGATCACTCAAACCAATTGAGAAGTATCTATTGGGTTTCACTAAAAGCAATAGACGAGGATTTACCGGGACTACTCGAAGCAGCAGACGAGAAATCTATTGAAACCACTCGAAGTTATAAACGAGAATTCTATTGGGATCACTCTATGCAACACAGGAGGAATCTATTGAGATCACTCGAGGCAATAGACGTGTTGATGGGGGGAAGGGTGCAAGAGTGTGCCTTTAAAGTAACCAAGTTCTTTTTTTTTTCTAACGAGAATATGTTGAAGATTCTTAACTAGACTTAAGAAAACGAGAACTCGATAGCAGCTAGTAGCCAGCCTTATACAACGAATATGATAACAGCTCGTAGCCTTAGTTGGATAAAGAATATACGGAGCTGATAGCCAGCCTTGGCTTAGCAAGTTACTAGAGGCAGAGGAGAAGTACTTATACTTCTTATACCTATACTTATACGTAGTTACCTATCGGTGACTACGGGAAAGTGAGCTCTAGCTCTTCATACCCCGCCTACTAGCCTTGCCACCTGTTGCCATATAGATTAACTATCCATTCGCTCAAATTGTTTGTTAAACCTCTCATTAGATTTGTGGATAGGGGGGAGGGGCTTCCACAACGCCTTCCTTCAATGCAATCCACTTGTTAGCAATCCAGCAGCCGTAGACAGGACATGTGTCCTTACATTTCCTCGACTAGTTTATGTTCCCGCTTGTGTCCTGTGTTCTATCTATTCTCAGGTTCAAGACGGTGTCCTTGTCTACCTTGTTTGCTCACTCCGCAGTTTGTCAAGGTCTTCCTATAACATTCTGCAGTCATCCTCTGTTTTTACATGTTTCATTAGCTTTGTGTCGACCTCGCTCCTTTGTGAAGCCAACGGAGGCAGCGGTCAAGCCAACGGAGGCAGCGGTCAAGCCAACGGAGGCAGCGGTCAAGCAACGGAGGCAGCGGTCAAACCAACAGAGGCAGCGGTCACGGCAACAGAGGCAGCGGTCAAGCCAACAGAGGCAGCGGTCACGGCAACAGAGGCAGCGGTCAAGCCACAGAGGCAGCGGTCACGGCATCAGAGGCAGCGGTCAAGCCAACAGAGGAGCGGTCAAACCAACAGAGGCAGCGGTCACGGCAACAGAGGCAGCGGTCAAGCCAACAGAGGCAGCGGTCACGGCATCAGAGGCAGCGGTCAAGCCACAGAGGAAGCGGTCAAGCCAACAGAGGCAGCGGTCACGGCAACAGAGGAAGCAGTCAAGCCAACAGGGACAGCGGTCAAGCCAACAGAGACAGCGGTCAAGCCAACAGAGGCAGCGTTCAATCCAACAGAGGCAGCGGTCAAGCCAACGGAGGCAGCGGTCAAGCCAACAAAGACAGCGGTCAAGCCAACAGAGACAACGGTCATGCCAACAGAGACAACGGTCACGCCAACAGAGACAACGGTCACGCCAACAGAGACAGCGGTCAATCCAACAGAGACAGCGATCAAACCAACAGAGACAGCGGTCAAGCCAACAGAGACAGCGGGCAAACCAACAGAGACAGCGGTCAAGCCAACAGAGACAGTGGTTAAGCCAACAGAGACAGCGGTCAATCCAACAGAGGAAGCGATCAAACCAACAGAGACAGCGGTCAAGCCAACAGAGGCAGTGGTCAAGCCACCAGAGTAAGCGGTCAATCCAACAGAGGAAGCGGTCAAGCCAACAGGGACAGCGGTCAAGCCAACAGGGACAGCGGTCAAGCCAACAGAGGCAGCGGTCAATCCAACGGTGGCAGCGGTCAATCCAACAGAGGCAGCGGTCAAGCAGCAGAAAGCAGCGGTCAAGCCAATAAGGGAGCGGCTAAGCCAGTGGAAGAGCCGTCTGATGTGTCTCTCCGTCAGGCTTCAGCTCTTCACTCCGCAACAAAGCCAGGATGTAAAGAGGATTTGCTGAGCTCCAGATACCAACCCTCAGGGCGGCGCAGAGGTGGGGGGGTTGGGGGAGTGGGAGGGATTGGGGGGAGGAGGGAAGAGACGGGGGGGGCGATTGTGGGTGTTGTTTCAGTCAAGCACGGTCGAATTTTAGGCATGAATTCCCGTAATTAAATATTCACACGGGATCGGCTTCGATGAAAGCCGAGGCTGGTAATTGTGTAAGCAAGTTGTAATTGTTGTGTGTGTTGTTGTTGGTTAGCAGGTGTTGTGGTGGTAGTGACGGGGGTCAATGCTGGATATTACTGGGGCCGAGATAGTGATGGTTAACTTTCACGGCACTTTTCTTCTCTCACACACACACACACACACACACACACACACACACACACACACACACCACAACACCACACACACACACAAACACACACACCACACATATATCAAGAGGATAACATCAGCAGCATATGCCAGGTTGGCTAACATAAGAACGGCCTTAGAAACTTGTGTAAGGAATCTTTCAAAACATTATATACCACATATGTCAGACCAATCCTGGAGTATGCGGCTCCAGCATGGAGTCCCTATCTAGTCAAGCATAAGACTAAACTGGAAAAGGTTCAAAGGTTTGCCACCAGACTAGTACCCGAGCTGAGAGGTATGAGCTACGAGGAGCGACTGCAGGAATTAAACCTCACTTCGTTGGAAGACAGAAGAGTTAGGGGGGACATGATCACCACATTCAAGATTCTCAGGGGAATCGACAGGGTTGATAAAGACAGGCTGTTTAACACAAGGGGCACACGCACTAGGGGACACAGGTGGAAACTGAGTGCCCAAATGAGCCACAGAGATATTAGAAAGAACTTTTTTAGTGTCAGAGTGGTTGACAAATGGAATGCATTAGGAAGCGATGTGGTGGAGGCTGACTCCATACACAGTTTCAAGTGTAGATATGATAGAGCCCATTAGGCTCAGGAAACTGTACACCTGTTGATTGACGGTTGAGAGGCGGGACCAAAGAGCCAGAGCTCAACCCCCGCAAGCACAACTAGGTGAGTACAAACACACACAAACACACACACACACACACCACACACACACACCACACACCACACACACAACACACACACACACACACACACCACACACACACCACACACACACCAACACACAAACCACACACACAGCTAGGTGAGAACACACCATTTTAATTTTACAAGCCAATATGATTGGGGAAAAAATTAGGAGTCATTGCATTAGACATTAAACGGCTAGTAAGGCCGGGTCCAAAAACTGAACCTGAAGCCCCAGGCAGAAACAGGTAAATACACGGACACACACGTAAAGACCATAATAAGGTATGTATCTTAAAAAACACACACACACACACATATATATATATATATATATATATATATATATATATATATATATATATATATATATATATATATATATAACTTTAGAACACTTTCCCACCAGGAGACTCGAACCCTAGCCAGCACAGAAGCCTTCTAACAACTGGCATAACAGATAACGCCTTAACCCACTGCACACACACACACACACACACACACACACACACACTATATATATATATATATATATATATATATATATATATATATATATATATATATATATATATATATATATATATATATATATATATATATATATATAAAAGATAACATAAAATACAAATAAAAAACACAACGAAACGACGATGAATTTAAAGAACGAATGAATGTTCTGGACAGGATGACTGACACATTTCAATAAAAAAAGTTCTACCTCAATTGGGAGTTCAACTGTGAAAAATGTGTAACACATCCAAATTCATTTTGATGCAGCTGGCCGCCCGCGCCATGGGGGTAACTCTCCCTATGATCAAATGTGTTCAACACATAACTTTTTAACGCAGTAACTTAGGTTACTGTGGTACTTGTCACGGTACTGGTCACGGTACTGGTCACGGTACCAGTCACGGAACTGATCACGATGTGGGACATAGACGGCGTAGGTTCCTGAGAATGATGCAAGACACTCAGTATAACTTACTGTGTACGGTACGAGGTTTGATATAGTGCAGGTGTGGGGGGAAGGGGGTACATGGATAGGACACTGAGGTGCACGACGGTACAGGGCTAGGACACTGAGGTGCACGACGGTACAGGGCTAGGACACTGAGGTGCACGATGGTACAGGGCTAGGACACTGAGGTGCACGATGGTACAGG
>WNGS01002925.1:0-12786 GCA_020271785.1 Procambarus virginalis | reverse complement strand
GCCCGGGTTCGATTCCCGGCGCCTTCGAGGAACAATGGGAGCAGAGAGTTTCTTTTACCTGATGCCCGTGGTACCTAGCAGTAGATAGGTACCTGGGGAGTTAGACAGCTGTTATGGGCTGCCTCCTGGCACAGGATTACGAGTCCGAGCACTGTTCACTGAGCTAACAGGCGCCCTGGTACCTGTATTCACCTAGTTGTGTTTGCGCTTTGCTCTTTCGGCCCGCCTCTCAACTGTCAATCAACTGTTTACTAACTACTTTTTTTCCCACACCACACACACACACCCCAGCAAGCAGCCTGTGACAGCTGACTAACTCCCAGGTACCTATTTACTGCTAGGTAACAGGGGCATTCAGGGTGAAAGAAACCTTTGCCCGTTTGTTTATGCGGGGTGCGGGAATCGAACCCGCGCTACAGAATTACGAATCCTGCGCGCTATCCACCAGGCAACCAGACCCAGGCTGTGTACTCACCTATTTGTTCTAACCTATGTGTCTGCAGAATGGAGCTTCAGATATTGGAACCTACCTTTCCAGCTGCCGATCGTCTAATGCAATGATTTCCGATCTATGTGTATCTTATCAAATGTGCTATAATAATTGTGCATACATATCATATAGTTCAGCTGCGAAGAATTACCCAAACCCTGTTATAATTACGTTAACAAAGAAGAAATTCAACACATTTCTTCCTAAAAAATAGATAGTTAATGTAGAACTTCAATAAACATAATTTCACTCAGAAATAACTACATTTGATAACAAAATGAAGACCAAAACAGGTGGCTGGCGACGCCACGATGTGAGCGCTTCGTCACAGAAGCATAACATAGCGGGCCAGTCACAGGCTCGAGGCCCACACAACACAATCCCTGAAACCCCCTGAGCATAGACGACGTTGATAACCCCCCAGGCCAGGTGACAGCCAGTGACAGCCACCTCCCAGTGCCCAGTGACAGTCACCTCCCAGTGCCCCATGACAGCCACCTCCCAGTGCCCAGTGACAGCCCCTCCCAGTGCCCAGTGACAGCCACCCTCCCAGTGCCCAGTGACAGTCACCTCCCAGTGCCCAGTGTCAGTCACCTCCCAGTGCCCAGTGACAGTCACCTCCCAGTGCCCAGTGTCAGTCACCTCCCAGTGCCCAGTGACAGTCACCTCCCAGTGCCCATGACAGCCACCTCCCAGTGCCCAGTGACAGTCACCTCCCAGTGCCCAGTGACAGCCACCTCCCAGTGCCCAGTGACAGTCACCTCCCAGTGCCCAGTGACAGCCACCTCCCAGTGCCCAGTGACAGTCACCTCCCAGTGCCTAGTGACAGTCACCTCCCAGTGCCCAGTGACAGTCAGCTCCCAGTGCCCAGTGACAGCCACCTCCCAGTGCCCAGTGACAGCCACCTCCCAGTGCCTAGTGACAGCCACCTCCCAGTGCCCAGTGACAGCCACCTCCCAGTGCCCAGTGACAGCCACCTCCCTCCCTCCCTCCTGGTCCAACCTCTCCTCTTATAAAAAACTTCACATTTCGATCGTATGTGTTACATAAGTCCAAAAATTGTCGTACTAGAAAATGGAAGCGGCTGGCAATAATGGCGTACTGTCTCGTTTTCTGTTGTGGGTCGTCTTGATAGGTTAGGAGAGGACACTTTAAATTGACCGTTTTCTGAACGTTGGGAAACTTTAGGATGACGGGCGGCCCGGTCACCGTGCACGTGACTGCGATATCACGCGGGGGGGGGGGGGGGGACTGTTAGTAAGACCAGTGTTGTTCTCATTGCCTCACATCACTTTGTCAACCAGTGCCTCACTCTCAGCTGGTTGACTGTCAGCTGGCTGACTGTCAGCTGGCTGACTGTCAGAGTGCTGACTCTCATGTGAGACGGTCAAGTACTGCACCGCTGTGAAGATACAGCTCTTCAACACGGGCAGCCTGACCTTTGACCTGCAACACAGCCTCTGTGAGTGTACTCCTCGCTTCTCGCCAGTTTATGACCATGTACTTGACGCTCAGTATCCCGCCAGTATTTTTGGCCAGCCGGCCAGGTGCAACTTTCAATCCCAGTGACGTCATCAAGGTAAATATTGACATTCTGAATAGCCGAGGAAAGTCAACACAGAGACGCTTTCCGGTGATGAGTCTTTTGTTACTAGTGGTAGTAGTAGTAGATGGTGGTGGTAGTAGTAGTAGATGGTGGTGGTAGTAGTAGTAGATGGTGGTGGTAGTAGTAGTAGATGGTGGTGGTAGTAGTAGTAGATGGTGGTGGTAGTAGTAGTAGATGGTGGTGGTAGTAGTAGTAGATGGTGGTGGTAGTAGTAGTAGATGGTGGTGGTAGTAGTAGTAGATGGTGGTGGTAGTAGTAGTAGTAGATGGTGGTGGTAGTAGTAGTAGATGGTGGTGGTAGTAGTAGTAGATGGTGGTGGTAGTAGTAGTAGATGGTGGTGGTAGTAGTAGTAGATGGAGGTGGTAGTAGTAGTAGATAGTGGTAGTGGTGGTAGTAGTAGTAGATAGTGGTAGTGGTGGTAGTAGTGGTAGTGGTGGTAGTAGATAGTGGTAATGGTAGTAGTAGATAGTGGTAGTGGTAGTAGTAGATAGTGGTAGTAGTGATAGTGGTGGTAGTGGTAGTGATGGTAGTAGAAAGTGGTAGTGGTGGTAATGGTAGTAGTAGATAGTGGTAGTGGTAGTGGTGGTAGTAGATAGTAGTAGTGGTGGTAATGGTAGTAGTAGATAGTGGTAGTAGTAGATAGTGGTAGTGGTAGTAGTAGATAGTGGTAGTGGTGGTAGTAGATAGTGGTAGTGGTGGTAGTAGATAGTGATAGTGGTGGTAGCAGTAGATGGTAGTGGTGGTGGTAGTGGTACTTACCTATCACTGTTTACTGGTTTTGGTTTACTAGTTACATTATAGTTTTAACTATTCTGACATTAGAATTCTTTGCCAAATCTGGCCTTAAAGTTGTGGATGGAGGTGGCTTTCGCAGCCTCCTCTTTTAGTGTCTTCCATTTGTTATCCACCCGAACAGGGTACGAGTACGTCTTACATTCCATCAACTCAATTACATTTACAGCTTCCACTTATGTCCTCTTATCCTACTTTCAATTTGAAGAGGCTGCCTTGTTCACCTAATCTATTCTCCTCAGTATCTTACATGTTGTGATCATATGTAACACAAACAAGGAGCAACGCTTTCAAGCTCAACAAGCCTCAATGTAGGACTGAGAACAGGAGATGCTTTTTCACCCACAGGGTTATAAACCATTGGAACCGCCTACCCGACGAAAACGCAAATGCAAACTGAGTTAAGTTTTGAAATTACTTGGAAAAGATCATCAAGGCAAATGGGGGTAACCTTCGACATGCCACCGGCTTCCTGTCTTCGTCGAGGCCACTAGGGTTAGTGTCCTCAGATAAATCAGACAAATTCCCTCTTGTAGATCGTTCACATAAATTATTAACAGCAGCGGTCTCAGAACACAGCCTAGTGGGACCCCACATATTACATTCCTTCAGCTTCAAACCTCCTCCATGACTGTGACTCTGCTTTCTGTCCTTTAGGGACTCCCTTACCCAGGTCAGTGGTTCACAGTTATCCCAGTCTGCTGCTCCATCTTGTACACCAGCCTTTCAAGAGGACGTGACAAAGGTTAACCCAGCCTTCTGTTTACTGTCTTACTGTAGTAGCCCGGTCATAGAACTCAATCATGGTTACCAGGCACGACTTTCTCTTTCTAAATCCATGCTGCCCTTTTCTCACATAATTCGTCCTCTCCAGATGCTCCCTCATTTTCAGTCCAACCACTAGGACTGGACGGTAGGGCGACGGCCTGACTTCATGCAGGTCGGCGTTCAATCCACGACCGTCTAAGTGGTTGGGCACCATTCCTTCCCCCCCGTCCCATCCCAAATACTTACCCTGATCCCTTCCTAGTGCTATATAGTCGTAATGGCTTGGCGCTGTCACCTGATAATTCCCTTCCCTTCCTCATTTCAACCCGATTACTTTCTCCAGCTTCTTACGAGGAACACTTGTCAGTGACAACGATCTTTTAAATACTGGGTCAATATTTGCCTTCTTCCTAATTTTGGGAGATTTCCTTTCTATAGTGTTTTATTAACCATTTTAGTGACTACAATATGCCATCCATTATTTCTTCCAGCCTTTCATCCAGAAACTTGATCTCCATGCTGGTTATATTGTAAAAACCTCTTGAAATCTTTAGGTGAGTTTCTCATATACCTACTTATCATTTTCTGTGAAAATTTTCCCCTTGTCTCCTCAATCTGAATAGATGATTTCACATAGTTGTTTTTTAGTTATATGGCTATAGAACAGCTTTGGTTGTTGTTGTTGTTGGTGATGGTGGTGATGTTGGTGGTAGGTGATGGTTGTGGTGGTAGGTGGAGGTGGTAATGGTAATCAGAGTGGGGTAGACAGTTGTGGGGTGACTCATGAACGCTCGGTAGAGATCACTGAAGCCGTATAAAAACGGATAGCCAAATGAGATGAAAAAAAGAGAAATAACGATTGAATTAAATTATAGATCAAAACATTTGTGTAAATATATGGTTACTCAACCCCCGGGAAGTTATGGTGATGGGATAAGGGAGCGCTTCTCTCCCCTCCCTTCCCCTTCACCTCACCCCTCAACCCCTAGGAAGCAGTGAAGGGGGCCAGGGAACACTTCACCTTCACCACCACTCTTTTACCCTAGCAGCTAAAATACTCGCTAAATTTGGTTCTGGCAAAACAATGGGATTTGTGTAGAGATATAATGTAAACAGACTTGCCCCGCGGACCGCTGCCCCAGTCTCCCAACTACCTTTATGGGCGAATTTGTCAGCAACGACCTCGCCAGGCACAGCACGCCTGGGAAGGGAGAGGGCGAAGGAACAGGAGAGGGAGAGAGAGCTGGAGGAAGGAGACAGCTTGTGACGAGAGGGGAAGGCGGAGGGGGAATAAATATAATAGCCGAGCAACACTTGTTTGAGAGGGGAGAGGGACAGTTGGGAGAGGACAGGAGAGGGCGGAGAGGGGATAGGGACACCTGAAGAGAAGACAGCTATAGAGGAGAGGGGATTGGGACAGCCGGGGAAGAGAGAGAGAGAGCGGGACAGCTTGTGAGGACATTGGAGAGGAAAGAAAAGCGGAGAGAGATAATGGGAAGAATGAAGGAAATGGGAAGGGTGGAACATGGATAAAGGAGAGAATTACGAAGATGATGGGAAGAGATATGAAGAAACGAATCTAGGTAACGAAAGGGGCACGAAAAAGCAAGAAAAAACTAAGAGAAAAACAGGATGAACATGGTAGAGAGAAGCAGGAGAGGGTAGATGGTGTATGATGCATACAAGACAGAGTAGTGAGGATAGAGGAATTAGAAGGGTGTGGATGGCGAGGGATGGGGCGTGAGGTGGAGGGAGCCAGAGGCCGTAAGAGCAGAGGGAAGGAGAAGAAAGTAAAGAACGATTTCCTTGGTCCTCCTGCGCCACATATTACTGCCAGGTCATAGAGCTCTAGAGGCGTCCTTCAAGTAAAATTAGAGCTGGATTACCAGTGTGTGCAACCGGTCTCTTGACTTCGTGAGTCTTTGGTGGGGGGGGGGGGGGAGGGGGGGAGTACTGGTGCGGCCCTGATGAGTACTGGGGATTGGTTGGGAGGTGATACTGGGGAGAAGTGATGAAGGGAGGGGGAGTAAAGGGGAGAGATGGTGGGGTAGTTCTATAGAGTACGGGTACTGTGGAGTCCTGGGATGGGGGTAGCCACCCACTGGGGAAGCGGTGAGGAGGGGATACTGGAGTGTAGTGGGGATGGGTAAAGTGGAACTGATGGGAAGGGGGTATACTGATGGGATCCTGGAGGGGTAGGTGGATGAAGGATTGAATGTCTTCAAGAGCCAAGGGCATATATGCAAAGCAAATGCCTCCTTCCGCAGTCCGCTCCCTTGCTCTCCTTCTGGCGGGGGAGGGGGTGGGAACTCACCTAATTGTGCCTGCGAGGATTGAGCTTCGGCTCTTTGATTCCGTCTCTCAACTGTTACTCAATTGGTGTACAGGTTCCTGAGCCTATTGGGCTCTATCATATCTACATTTGAAACTGTATGGAGTCAGCCTCCACCACATCACTTCCTAGTGGCTCATTTGGGTGCTCAGTTTCCACCTGTGTCCCCTTGTTCGCGTAGCACCTGTGTTAAACTGTTTTTTATCTACCTATCAATTCCTCCGAGAATCTTGTGTGTGGTGATCATGTCTCACCTAACTCTTCTTTCTTCCAGCGACGTGAGGTTTAGTTTCTGTAACCTGGAACTAAACTGAAACCAATCTTCCGTTAGTCTGGAACTGTGTGTGTGTGTGTGTGTGTGTGTGTGTGTGTGTGTGTGTGTGTGTGTGTGTGTGTGTGTGTGTGTGTGTGTGTGTGTGTGTGTGTGTGTGTGTGTAAATACCCGATGAATCTAAATTTACAAATCAACAAGAATAAGTTAATAATTATCAGATGAAGACGCCAAGATCAACAAGAATAACGAAACATATAATTTATTGTTGCTACCGTCGCCCAACATTCCCCCGTCACGTGCGCCTGGCTGATGGACAGCCTCGCCTCAAACAACAACGTTCACAATACCTACACATGTCCTCAACTACATTTATGTCAATACTCTGTCGCTAAAATTAACAACCCACCAATTTACAATGTATCAGAACCTCCGTGCCGGGAAAAGCTTGTAGGGAGAGTAAATAGTGATGCCTAGACTGACGTTATTGTGAACCAGCAAGACGGCGAATGAAGTGAAATATACAGGCGATGAGTCACAATAACGTGGCTAAAGTATGTTGACCAGACCACACACTAGAAGGTGAAGGGACGACGACGTTTCGGTCCGTCCTGGACCATTCTCAAGTCGATTGGAAATGGTCCAGGACGGACCGAAACGTCGTCGTCCCTTCACCTTCTAGTGTGTGGTTTGGTCAACAAGTGAAATATAAGTAACATATCCACAATTAAGTTGAAAGGAATTAAAGACAAATCTTCAAGGCTATTCGAAGGTGTTTATTATGAGCCATTGAACCTTTATCGCGTGTTTTCGGAGGAGAGTCCATTGGCACCATCTGCGATTGGAGGCTCTGGCTCCTGGTCCCCGCCAGCTCACGAGCACCAACTCAACAACATTGATTTGTCAAAACGTTTGGCGTTTATGGCGCCTTTTTCAGGTTTATTTGGAATGCAGTGCCGATACCTAGTTAATGATGTGACTACTGACCGAAGGTTGGATGTGAAGGTGGACGATGGAAACGATGCAGGAGTATATAAGGTTGTAAAGGAGAAGTGTAGTGACGAGGGTGACGATGAAGGAGACGGGGCACCATTACATGTTATGAGCCCTACGCCACTCTCTCCTTGCTTCCTCTTGTTGAGGAAGTTTTCTTTGTCAAGGCTGTATCAATAACGCAGAAAAAGAACACCATTATGTTCCTGAGGTGGTTCGCGTGGTTCAGGGTTATTATTGTCTCATATATCATCTTCCACATATATCATCTTCCCATTTTTCGTCTCATGAATAAGGTCAAATATAATGAATTTAGGGCCCCTGATGATAAAAGGTAATAAATATGTATAACACTATAGGAAAGAAGGACCCTTCCAGTTTTAAATCCCAACTTCTATTTTAGCCAGTTAATGTAAAGCTTAAAGAACTTAGGTGAAGCCTCGGGGAACTTTGGCAAGGAAGGCTTCACGCCAGTGAGACACTGTGTGTGAGGCCAGTACTGGAACATGTGGACCTGGTCAACAATACTTACTAAACAAATGAAAAGCAAAACGAAGTAAAGTCCAGAGGTTTGCTACAAGGCTCAACTAACTAATCTTCACGACTTTACACACCAAACTATTTTTGGCTCCTCTCCACTCCTCCACCCTCGCCTTCTCCTCCTAGGTCTTCTCCTCCACCTTCGGCACCACTTAGATTCTCTCCTCCGCCATTGCCTCCACCTAGAATCTCTCACTTTCCCCATTAGTTCTCTCATTCTCCCCATCTTTACCTCACTGACCTTCCCTCTAACATTCTCTTTGTATTAGACAATTGTCTGATATATTCTATCTTGATCTCTGTCTAGTAATTGGCTTTTTTACAAGTAACAGCTTATTCCAAACAATTTATACTATTTTATAGGTAATAATATCAGTGAATAATAGTTTTAATTCTTTCACAATATTTTCTAAATGCCGGTATATATAAATATATATATATATATATATATATATATATATATATATATATATATACATATATATATATATATATATATATATATATATATATATATATATATATATATATATGTAGTTCATTCACTTGGGCCATCGGAGCCTCGAACACAGAACCACAAAAGCGGAAGGCTGTAGTTCTACCAACCAAGTTAATGAACACTCAAAACATGAGTTAGATATCCGTTGTGTGTCACAAAAGTTCTTAATCAGAGCTCAGCACACCTAATAATTATTATGTCAGCTAGTAACATTTATTTTTTGCTCTGCAACATCTATGTATTTACAGAATATCAGTATATATTGGCGGTAAGTCGTTTCAACATTGAATATTATAGGATAATTGAAGAGTTGCTGTTAATGGTGATTTTGAGTCTACACAGTTTACACATTAATCTCACATTTGTCATATAGATACATGATATGGTACAAATAGGGACACAGTCCATGAGTTTCTGAAATGTTATCATTTGTAATACGATGGTTTACCACTTCTTGTAGCGTGAGCTTTAATTTATCTTTAAATGACAAATGTTTCCAGAGTGTACAATGTAATGCTGTAGTGTGTGTGCCTGTGTTAGTGTACGCGGTGTTCACTCTCCGTCACTCAGAGCCTTGTACTATATCTGTCACTCAGAGCCTTGTACACTCTCCGTCACTCAAAGCCTTGTACACTCTCCGTCACTCAGAGCCTTGTACACTCTCCGTCACTCAGAGCCTTGTACATTCTCCGTCACTCAGAGCCTTGTACATTCTCGGTCACTCAGAGCCTTGTACATTCTCGGTCACTCAGAGCCTTGTACACTCTCCGTCACTCAGAGCCTTGTACACTCTCCGTTACTCAGAGCCATGTACACTCTCCGTCACTCAGAGCCTTGTACTAGATGATCCGCCACACATGCTTCACTCAGGCTCCACCCTCACACACTATAGACAATACCTAACTATAGAGATTCACTCACCTTAGTGAACGATTGCATATTAAGACATTTTTTCGGCTCCATCCCATCTTTCCTTTCAGAACCTGAACTCTCCTTCCCGCACAAAAAGGCTGCTCTCCTCCCAACACCTCTCCTCTTCTACCCTCTCTAAGTCACTCCTCCCCCAAGTCTTCATCACACTTTCCTCGGCAAGAACCTGCCTCACTCCTTGCCTGCTCTCTTCTCTCTACTATGGTCCCCAATAACCTCTCCTCTATAATTTACTCTCCTCCTCAAGGACCCTTACCCCCCAACGTCGCCCAAGTTTGTAAACAAGAAGGAAGCATCCTGGGAGACACACACACACTGAACTTTGAAAGTAATGCCTTGTTATGAAGTTGCTGCAGATATTTAGCGACGAGCTTCAGCTTAACTCTCATGAGGAGACACCAAACTTGTGCGTGTGGCAGTCAGGGGTGGAGGGGGGGGGAGTGTGCTCACCTAGTTGGGATTGCGGGGGTTGAGCTTTGGCACTTTGGTCCCGCCTCTCAACCGTCAATTTAATGGCATACAGATTTCTGTGCTTCTCGAGTTCTATCATATCTACATTTGAAACTTTGTATGGAGTCAGCCTCCACCACATCACTGCCTAATGCATTAAATGTCTTGGGGCCGTCTTTCCCCCGAGCTCTGTTTCCCATGTCATATCTGTCAGGAATTTTCTTATCTCCTCATAGTTTCCCTTTCGGAATGCCAGCCTTTTGTTTGCAGTTCCCTTCATTGAGTTTATTAACCCTTCTTCGACCAGATACTCAAACATCAGTACACTGTGGTCGCTCATTCCTACTGGGGCCTCGAAATCGATTTCTCTTATGTCGGAGTGGTTCACAGTGAAGACAAGATAGTCTCTCGCTGGTTCATCGTCGCCACTCATTCTTGTGGGTTCCCTGACATGCTGCCTTAAAAAGTTTTCTGTCGCCATCTCCAACAGTTTAGCTCTCCATGTATCCTCACCTCCATGCGGTTCCTTGTTCTCCCAGTCTATCTTTTCGTGAATGAAGTCCCCCATGTGTGTGTGTGTGGTGTGTGTGTGCGTGTGTGTGTGTTGTGTGTGTGTGGTGTGTGTGTGTGTGTGTGTGTGGTGTGTGGGTGTGTGTGTGTGTGAGTGTGTGAAATTAGCCCCCTTCAGGTAATTCTGAGGACTAATTAGCCCCCTTAGGTAATGCTGTAGAATAATTAGCCTATACAAGTAATACTTAGCAGAATTGCCCTCTTCTGGATATGCTGACTAGTCATTACACCCTTTAGGTAAGGTTGGGCAGTAATTAACCGCTGCAGGTGATGTAATTAGCCCCTGCAGATTATGCCAGGCAGATTAGGAGTGTAAAAACAGTTGGCAGCAAT
The DNA here is from genome assembly GCA_020271785.1 of Procambarus virginalis. NCBI lineage: Eukaryota > Metazoa > Arthropoda > Malacostraca > Decapoda > Cambaridae > Procambarus > Procambarus virginalis. The sequence continues at coordinate 2,212 of WNGS01002925.1, read as the reverse complement.
TATGGTCGGTAATGATAAGGGTGCGTGACTTACACAGGACCCCACCTACAGTCCACACACCGGGTGCGTGACTTACACAGACCCCACCTACAGTCCACACACCGGGGTGTGTGACTTACACAGGACCCCACCTACAGTCCACACACCGGGGTGTGTGACTTACACAGGACCCCACCTACAGTCCACACACCGGGGTGTGACTTACACAGGACCCCACCTACAGTCCACACACCGGGTGTGTGACTTACACAGGACCCACCTACAGTCCACACACCGGGTGCGTGACTTACACAGGACCCCACCTACAGTCACACACACCGGGTGCGTGACTTACACAGGACCCCACCTACAGTCCACACACCGGGTGTGTGACTTACACAGGACCCCACCTACAGTCAACACACCGGGGTGCGTGACTTACACAGGACCCACCTACAGTTAACACACCAAGGTGCGTGACTTACACAGGACCCACCTACAGTTAACACAAAGGCTCATGTAATTACAATGAACTACTTGTATGGTGTTGGGAGTGGCGGCGGCGGGTCAGAACTACCACAGTAGTTTACTTGTGTCTGTCTGTCTGTCTGTCAGGCAGGACGTCTGTCTCTCACTGTCTACATGTACGTGCGTCCACCTGTGTGACTGTTTGACTGTACGTCTCACGGTCACTATATGAAACCGGTAAAAGGTAACTACAGGTTCCAAATGCATGTTTATTACTACAGAATTTCATAAGAGGAATATAATTGGATGTCTCCCTCTCTCTCTCTCACGAGGGAGAGGGGAAGGGAGGGGGAAGAGGGGACAGGAGGAGGAAGAGGGGGAAAAGGAGGGGAAGAGGGGAAAGGATGACGGCGTGTGAGATGGACCACGTTACAAAGTCCTGGGACCACACCACAACTTCATACGATAAACTTCCAACATCTTGGACTACCTTCCAACCCGTTGGGACAACTCCATAGCTTCTTGGGTACGTCTTACAACTTCCCTGGACGTCTTACACTTTTCCAGAGATGTCCCTTTGAGAGTAGTTAGCGCCGCTCTACGCCCGTCATTGGCGTATGGCATAGCAGATGATCGATTCACACATTTTTTTTTTATTGATTTCCCTATGGCGTCTTGGTCTGGCAGCGTCCATTACGTACGGTGTTGACATATACGGGTGCAAGTACTCACCTACTTGTGCTTGCGGGGGTGAGCTCTGGCTCTTTGGTCCCGCCTCTCAACTGTCATCAACTGGTGTACAGGCTCCTGAGCTTATTGGGCTCTATCATATCTACATTTGAAACTGTGTATGGAGTCAGCCTCCACTCCACCAGTATGCGAGCGTGTGTGCTTATCTAGTAACACTTACATTGTTGTGTCTGCGGGGAACGGGATTTAGCTGTAGATCATCCGCCAGAAAGTAACTTTGTGTGTTATTCCTGCCGATGTTGGTCATACTTGCTTGTGGGGTTGTGAATGGTGGTTGTTTGGTCTGCTTATGAACCAAGCTCGTTCCTCCTCACCAGTATATTTCTCACAAGTCTCTTGCTCATTTGTGTTTTTAATTTTATTTGGTCTTAATATCAGTGACACTGTTACTTTATATTAAGGCCTCGTTTACTTGTCCCTGTGCAAACACAGCCAGCAACAAACAAATATTTAATGACAAACTATTTCGCCGAACTGGTTCGAACAATTTGTAAACACCGCGGCCCATCGGGACCCACAATCATAATACAAGAGAGTAGTGGATATAAAAGTTATAATTGTTCCTTCCACAAGCTAGCGATTTTACACGTTAATCACACGGCAGCGAGCCCACCTGCCTTGTTGCTGGGCCCCCAGGGCCCAGGGCCCGGGGCCCGGGCCCGGGGCCCGGGGCCCACACACTGCTATGGTGGCCGGCGCCTGGAGGCGGAGGAGGACCTTGGACCCACCCAGGGTACACACCCTGGGGTGTATTCTGGTCAATCTCGCTCCGGAAGAAACGAAAGAAAACATAAAAATGCAGGTCCATTTTCAACACAAATTTCATGCATGATTCTGGGGGCGTAATCGAATGAAGGCGGATGAATGAAAATGAAGGAACGGGGTGATGAATGAAGGAATCAAGAGGCAGATGAAACTGTCAATCACGCGTTGCCACCCAAACACATGTGACGTCCTCGGTTGCCAAGTCTCGCCAAAAAAAAAAAATGGGGGTTGGTTGGGGGGTGGGGGTTGG
>WNGS01002924.1:10000-14526 GCA_020271785.1 Procambarus virginalis | reverse complement strand
CTTTCCGCTTACTCCTGCCTGCCTCTCAAGTTTGTATAGCAGTCTCATGTGCGGTACTGTATCAAAGGCCTTTTGGCAGTCAAGAAATATGCAGTCTGCCCAGCCTTCTCTGTCCTGCCTTATCCTTGTTACTTTATCATAGAATTCTAAAAGGTATGTTAGGCATGATTTCCCTGTCCAGAAACCATGTTGGTGCTTGTTTACAAACCCAATGCTCTCCAGGTGCTCAACAAGTCTTAGCCTAATTATTCTTTCAAGTATTTTGCAGGGGATGCTTGTCAATGATACGGGTCTGTAGTTAAGTGCCTCCTCCCTGTCACCTTTCTTGAAAATCGGTACGACATTTGCCTCCTTCCAGCAACTAGGCAATTCTCCCGACATAAGTGACTCATTAAAGATCATTGCCAGAGGCACGCTGAGAGCCTGCGCTGCCTCTTTAAGTATCCACGGTGATACTTTGTCTGGTCCAACAGCTTTATTTGCATCCAGTGTTGTCAACTGTTTCATTACCTCCTCTGCTGTCACCTCTATGTCTGATAGTCTGTCATTTAGGGTAATCGCTTCTAACAATGTGTGTGTTTGTGTGTGTGTGTGTGTGTGTGTGTGTGTGTGTGTGTGTGTGTGTGTGTGTGTGTGTGTGTGTGTGTGTGTGTGTGTGTATGTGTGTGTTTTGTGTGTGTGTGTGTGTGTGTGTGTGTGTGTGTGTGTGGTGTGTGTGTGTGTGTGTGTGTGTGTGTGTGTGTGTGTGTGTGTGTGAGTGTGAGTGTGCGCGTGCGTACGCAAGTGCTATAGAGAAATATATGTAGTAAGGGAAAATAAATTGATTAGAAAGGCGGGTTCCAAAAGGTAATAGTTCGATCCAGCAGAAACAAATAGTAATACAAAAATAGCAAATACGCCCCACACACTCACCTTGAGTACAACTAGGTGAGTACATCCAAATGCAATTAGGAAAAGTGAAATTCACAGATTATATTCCTCTCAGTGCATGATATTATATATATATATATATATATATATATATATATATATATATATATATATATATATATATATATATATATATATATTCAAGGAATATCCACTATATCCAATAGTGGATAGTCCTTGCGACCCTGCAGGGCGTAGGCTGTCGCAATATCACGACATATCACAGCTGTTATGATATCACCCGGCTTATTTATTACTGTCCATCATGCCTCAGAGTATTTGTCAAGACTTGGCACTTCTGGGTCGTCCAGAACCGGTTGCAGCGATCACAGTAGTCTGAATACTGCCCGGTATTCAGACCATGCTGTGTTATTATGAGGGATTACAGGGGATTACTAACGGATTTCCAACATCATCAGACCATTAGATCAAAATCAACCCGAGTGTTTATGGAGAGCTTACGCCCGGTGAAAACAATATAGCGTACAGGTTTGGAGAGATATAATTGCTAATTTTTTTTTTTAAATGTATACACAAAATTACAGTGAATCACGAGAATGTGTTGGGATGATCGGTGGCTCCTGGCTGGTCGGACGTAACCAGTTGGACTTTGAGGGACTTAATTATTGTCTGTTGTAATTACTGGGATGCACTTGTGAGCCTCTGAAGCCTCTCACATCCACCTTAATGCTTCTCTCCTGCGATACAGGAGTACACACATCATCATCATTCTACGGGTGCCTGGCTGGCCCATTTTAAGTTTTTAAATTTTATGTTTGCCCTGAGGAGCGAGGTTATTGGGCAGCGCCACTTATCCTGTGAGTGGACACACCGCCATAGTGACAGTATTGGGCAGCGTCACTCATCCTGTGAGTGGACACACCGCCATAGTGACAGTATTGGGCAGCGTCACTTATCCTGTGAGTGGACACACCGCCATAGTGACAGTATTGGGCAGCGTCACTCATCCTGTGAGTGGACACACCGCCATAGTGACAGTATTGGGCAGCGCCACTTATCCTGTGAGTGGACACACCGCCATAGTGACAGCATTGGGCAGCGCCACTCATCCTGTGAGTGGACATACTGCCATAGTGACAGTATTGGGCAGCGCCACTCATCCTGTGAGTGGACATACCGCCATAGTGACAGTATTGGGAAGCGCCACTCATCCTGTGAGTGGACATACTGCCATAGTGACAGTATTGGGCAGCGCCACTCATCCTGTGAGTGGACACACCGCCATAGTGACAGTATTGGGCAGCGCCACTCATCCTGTGAGTGGACATACCGCCATAGTGACAGTATTGGGCAGCGCCACTTATCCTGTGAGTGGACACACCGCCATAGCAGCATGTACAACACTCCCCAATAGGAAGAAGACCCGCTGGGTTGTTCATCCTGTCACTTGTACCCAGACACAGCTGGGACTTGCTTAACTGTCTAACGTGAGCAGCTCCTCAAACAAGAAGATTAACATTCGTCAAGCCTTAAAATTTTACGCTATCTTGCAGGTGCAAAATAGGGAATCTTTTAAGAACAGTATCTATATATAATAAATTGTATTTTCTGGCTCAATGTGGGATTTATTATTCTACATATATTTCCAATGACTCTTAGATGGCCACATTCTCTCAGGTAGTGATCAAGGCGGTGTCCATCACTCTCTCCGCAGATTCTGCAACTCTGCTGTTCAACTATTGTTTCCATTCCGAATCTCCATGGATACTTGTATCCAAGACGAATTCTTGTTATTGCTGATTCTCTCCTGGCATCCTCCTCTTCGTCCATAATGATTCGGATTGCTAGCTGCAACAACGTTGTACCAGCGTACAGATTCAGTGATATGTTCTTCTATCTTCATATATATTGTCATCCACACTTCCGTGGAAATAAACATGGCATTCACCTGGGCTCTAGAAGACTCGAACCGCGGACCCCACGCGTGTGAAGCCGAAGCTGTATCAACCGAGTTATTGAGTAGTCTTAACAAGGAATATTTCCAGAAGCAGCATCCTGCTGCCTAACTGGAATTTTCAACTTACCCTGACTACTACTGAAGCTCAGAGCAATTACTGGTCTATGCTCACGTCATATATATTCCAGATTGGCAGTAGGATGCTGCCTCTGGAATCTTTCCTTATTAAGACTACTCAGTAGCTCGGTCGACAGAGATTCAGGCTCACACGCGTGGGGTCCGCGGTTCGAGCCTTCTAAAGCCCAGGTGAATGGAATCTTCTATCCTCCTATCCTCAGTTGCCTTGTAACGGTGATGTTGCCTGATAACAAATATCATCTGTAGAAGAGTGTTTTGCATGAAGTATTATGTAGGGTCTCCATCAGTGCCTTCAGCAGCCAGCACACCTGCTCGTTCATTTCCACATATTCCAACATGGGAGCGGATCCACAGACACTTGACCACTCCTCTCTGGCTGGTAAATACTCTCACAGCTCTCTTGATTTCAGTGACTGTCGCAAGTCCCATGTTAAGTATTTTTAAGAAATATTTCTTAAGATCATGATAGATACTGAATAATGTTTAGCGTAAATATTTCATTATCTTTGAGGAATTCCGTATAGAACTTGTGTTTAATGGATGAGACAGTGCCCATCAGATAACATTATAGAGTTGACCACTCCGAGAGTCGGCCTGGTGAGACCCTCTACTTGTTTACAGATGTTTGGTAAGGCAGGTGTTTACACACTCAGTCTTAACAGTGCCAGGTGTGAACAATTGTCTTCAAGTACTGTGAGTTATTGACTCATCATACTGTAATTAAAAGAGAAATTTATGTAATTAAAGAGAAATACACAATATAACACAAAGAAACAATTGTTCATCCGGAGACTACTGATCCAGATAACCGTGGATCAGTGCGTCACCTTACAAACTACCCGTGAATCAGTGCGTCACCTCAGAAACTACCCGTGAATCAGTGCGTCACCTCACAAACTACCGTGGATTAGTGCGTCACCTCACAACTACCGTGGATCAGTGCGTCACCTCACAAACTACCGTGGAACAGTGCGTCACCTCACAAACTACCCGTGGATCAGTGCGTCACCTCACAAACTACCCGTGGATCAGTGCGTCACCTCACAAACTACCGTGGATTAGTTAGTCCCCTCACAAATTACCGTGGATCAGTGCGTCACCTCACAAACTACCGTGGATCAGTGCGTCACCTCACAAACTACCGTGGATCAGTGCGTCACCTCACAAACTACCGTGGATCAGTGCGTCACCTCACAAACTACCCTGAATCAGTGCGTCACCTCACAAACTACCCGTGAATCAGTGCGTCACCTCACGAACTACCGTGGATCAGTGCGTCACCTCACAAATTACCGTGGATCAGTGCGTCACCTCACAAACTACCGTGGATCAGTGCGTCACCTCACAAACTACCGTGGATCAGTGCGTCACCTCACAAATTACCGTGGATCAGTGCGTCACCTCACAAACTACCGTGGATTAGTGCATGATACGGCCACTTTGGGCCAGTAACCGGTTTCGTGATGTTATAACCTCTTTTATTATATCCAACCCCAAGGTGGTGGTAAGCTTTCAAGAACTGGCTGTATGAAGTAGTAGT
>WNGS01002924.1:0-5000 GCA_020271785.1 Procambarus virginalis | reverse complement strand
TTCATGTATTCTTGAGTAGGAATCAATACATATCGTGCTGTCTGTGTCGGTTTCTTATGTTACGTCTTTGATTTTTTAGTTGTTTTGCTGCTTCTTCGAGTCGTGGGGTTAAGGTTGTAGATGAATATGTTCCTCGTTTTTTCCCCGCTTCTGTTAGTAGTTCAGCCTGAAGTGTGTCAGTGGTGATGATTTTTTTGTTGTCTTCTAGCTTATGGATGTTGTCCAGAAGCATTTCGATTTCCAGGGTTTTGATGCATTTTGGTTTAGATATGAATTGACAATATAAAACAAGAGTTAAGAGGTCGCGTTGGTCCTGGGTAAGATCATAAGAATCCGTTGTTAATATCCGTCAGGTTTGTAGCCATCTTTAGGACGAGGGATCTTTACTGTCCCTTAGGAGTTTTATTTGCTATTTTTTATATGGGAACCATTGAAGACAGAGTCTTCAGTAGCAGACAAAAACCAACTATATATTGCCGTTATGTAGATGACATATTCGTCATAGTAAAAGACTCAGATGAACTAATTCATCTAAAAAGACACTAGAGAGTCAGTACTCCGATTTACACATGAAAATAGTGAAAATAACAGTCTGCCATTCTTGGAGTACTAATAAAAAAAACAGGAACCTCTTTAAGCACCAAACGTATATTCAAAGCCCACCAACATAGGATTATGCCTGAACGTGGTGGAAGTGAGTGCCCCCAAGATACAAAACCAGTGTGATCAATGCTTATATTCGTCGAGCGCTTACCCACTGCTCCGAATGGAGCAACGTGAGTAGAGAGTTTGAAAGAGTAACTCGGGTATTGGTTGAACAACGATATAGCAACGCGGAAATAAACGCTGCTATTAGAAGACACTTGGACCGATGGTATAATCCTGAACCTAGAACAGAAACCACAATACCTCAATAAAATTACATTACAAATCAAACATGCGCCAGTGAACATATAAAGAGGAAAGAGTAATGAAAGAAATAATCCGGAAAGGCGTAAAAAGCATTACTCCTAACCAAAACAAAACTGATCATATTCTACAAAACCAAGAAGACTTCCGAACTCCTTATCAAAAACAGCCCGAAGCCGACAGAGAACCCTCTACAGCAGTCAAGCGTTGTATACTGCACACTTGCCCAACGAAAGATGAACTTCAATCTAAGTACATAGGTATGACGTCGACCAAGCTGACGAGGCGTTTGACATGTCATCTTCAATCGGTGCCAGCAGAGCACCGGATCTAGTGAGGGGTCAAATTTACTTTTTTCATCAAGTCCTGTGAATATGGGAATACACTGTGTCCATGCTTAATGCCAACTCGTCTAAACACGCGAGAGCAGTTATTCAACTATAGAACACTTTCCCACCAGGAGACTCGAACCCTAGCCAGCACAGAAGCCTTCCAACCACTGGCATGACTGGTAACGCCTTAACCCACTACACCACGCTCAGACCCTTAAAAGAGATGGTAATTAATTCTGGGTTAGTTTCAACACCCCAAAGATCACCAACTCGCCAAGAGCACCCAGAGCTAGTGGAGGATGCGTAAGTGCGTTACCAGTCATGCACAGTGGCTTGGAAGGCTCTCTAGTGCTGGCTAGGGTTCGAGTGTCTCCTGGTGGGAAAGCTGTTCTATAGATGAATAACTAACTCTCAGCGTGTTTACACGAGTGGGCATATATAATATATATATATATGGTATATATATATATCTATATATCTAATTACTATATATATATTCACTATATTATATATAGTATCATTATGATATATGTCGTACCTACGTAGCCCAGAACGCAATGTCAGCCTACCTATGCAAGGCCGACATTTGGTCCTAATAGCCAAGTTTTCATGAATTAATTGTTTTATCGTACTCCTAACGCTGTACCTGACCCTAACCTATACCTAACTGTTTTCGTGGTCTCACATAACCTACCTAACGCTATAAGATAGGTTAGGTTAGGTTAGGCTAGGGATTGGTTAGGTTCGGTCATATATCGTGACCTGTTCGTAAGTATTACGCCAACGAAACCAGAGAGTGACGTTCATCTACAGTAATGATATATAGTAGCTAGTCGTTTATCTATTTCCATAAGAAAAAAACGTTAGAGAAAATATATTAATTCAGGAAAACTTGGCTTATTAGGCAATCGGGCCTTGCATAGTAGGCCGAGTACGACGTTGCAGCTACTAGGTACGAAATGGCATATATATATATATATATATATATATGTATATATATAGTCTCCTTGAATGTGACACCCTGCCATGAGCAAACAGGCATGCCCGTTATATCGGTGATGCATCGGGAGCCAGCAGTTTGTTTTTGGTTGAGTATCTGTATATCATTATCTATATATTTATATTATAGTGAGTATACTATATATATATATAATATATAATATATACTAGTATTATATATAGTATATTAAAAAAACTTCTTGGTAGCAGTTCTTTCTTCGTAAACTATATGTTGTAGACAAATTTGGCGACCGAAAGGGAAACATTAATGATTCTAACCGATTCTTCTCAATAATTTCGTTACGTTTTCTTCACATGTTGCAGGGTAATTGAAGAAATTAATTCTTCAATAGTACATTTTCACTCTTTATTTATGGTCTGGACGCCTACAAGCGTTTTTGCAAGAGACGTCTTTACATTTAAAAAGACATAATTCTTTACAAACTCCTTTTCATGAATTATCTCATTTTTGGGTGAGGTGATCTGACACAAATTTTTGGGTGATGTGATATGACACAAATCGTTTTTGGGTGAGGATATTGACGATAAAATGATTTTGGGTGAGGTGATATGACAAATGTTTTGGGTGAGGTGATATGACACCAATGTTTTGGTGAGGTGATATGAGACAAAACTGTTTTGGGTGAGGTGGATATTATGAACAAACATGTTTTTTGGGTGAACCGCGGTGATATGACAAACTGTTTTTGGGATGAGGTGACACAAACTAAAATCAAATGTCGCTGTTCATAGGCCCATCTGCCACTAGAGGTAGTTATGACATCACAGGATCCTCGCCACCCAGAGGGACCTGTTTTGGTTCTGTAGGGGTCAGTGTAGGGGTGCCTGAGTGTGGCTCTGAATTCATCTATCAAGAGGATGTTTGGAATAGGGGAAGCCTTGGTAGCACCGCACCCGACGCTGCCCTTGACGTGAGGGCAGCGGACGAGTAGAATGTCTGACACGGAGTGCTGTTTAACTACTAGAGACTGTGAGTTGTCTGCCGGTCGAGCCTAGATTTCGCGTTATAAGCGACGTTAATTAAATTCGCGTCATCTGCCCCTTAATTTCATCTAGCGCGATTCGCTGCAGAATACCGGTTCGCGATATTTGTGATAGATCTGAGACTTGATGGAATCGAGTTGATATAAGAAGACAGCTTTTGAGAAGAGAATACATAGTGAAGGGCTGTGCTCCTTGAATTGATGACCACCCTGCCATGAGAAACCAGGATGCCAGGTTATTTATCGGGTGATCATCGGGAGCATCCGTAGAGTCTATCAACCCACGTTGAACGGAATTCCATATCGTACTTCGATTCCCCTTTATGATTGCCTTTACTTCTCCGGAGAGAGAACAAACTTTAATTCTCGGCGCAAATTGGCAGAAATTTCAAGCTAAGACCGCGCCATCCTAACAGTTGAGCACCCTGAGTGTTCAATCATCACTCCCTGCCACCGCTGTGTATTCATGCTCACCTATGCCACTCCGTGGTGTTCACGCTCAACGCCCTCAACTGTGTGTTCAACACACTCCCTGCCCCCTGGGTGTTCACGCTCACCCCTGCCACCCTGTGTGCACACACTCACCTGCCACTTCCTGGGTGTTTTCACACACTCCCCTGCCCACCTTTGGGTGTGTTCATATCACCTGCAACCCTGCGGTGTTCATATCTCACCACTGCCACCCTGGGTGCTCAACGGCACAGCTTCCCCCCTATCGTCCGCTACTCCCGTACGGTGTTCAGACGCTCCGTACCCTGCCCCCTGGGTGTGTTCACCTGTCTCACCTGGTGCCACCCTCGGTGTTCATCGTTCTCCCTCCCCCTGAGTTGTTCACGTCTCTACCCCCCTTGGTGTCCGATCACCTCCATGCGGTGATTCACGCTTCACCCGCCACCCTACGGTGCTTCACGCCACCCTGCCCCCTGTGTGTTCCCGATTATATCACCCTGCCACCCTGTGTGTTCCGGATCACCCGCCACCCTGTGTGTTCCGATTCACCCTGCACCCTGCGTTTGTTGCTCGCATCGTTACCACGTACGGAGAGGTGAGAAGTATTTCCATCGGAAGCATTACAGGTTCACCTTGTATGTATGCACAGGTGGTGAGTGACAGGTCGGCCTTAACGTTTGTTCTTGTGGCCGGGGTACCACCTGTGGTGCAAGTGTTTCTGTGGGGAGCACCATACTAACCATACTGCAGTATATGGGGCGGAGATCAAGTTCAAGCTCGACTAAGTGACTTTTTTTTCGATAGTACCCCATGTATAGAAGTTCGCAAACAGGAAAACCTAGGGGAGAACCGCATGCACCCCATCTACTTGCTGTAAATGTGCCATCCGGGCTCAGAGAAAGGTTGTAGGCCTCCTTAGTACTGAAGCTTGGAGTATTTTCCTCAGGATATTTTCTGCATGTCAAGTGAAAATGACTGTACTTCCTTTGATTTACTATGTAAAACCAAAAAAAAACGGCCAGCGTACTCATGAGAAAACTCTCCAGACTTACGGAGCAGAACGCGTCTAAAGAGAAAAACGTTGTCTATGCCTTCAATGCCCGTCTGTGGGGTCTGTAAGCCGCCCCAAAAAACTCAGTATCTAGGCAAGACAACATATCTCTTTCCAGGCGTTTACGATGCATAAGCAACAAGGGTCCATTATTAAGGAACATATATTCTTTCCCACAAGCCAAACCCAATCCACCAGAGTAAATCTTAGCAAACAACACAGAAATCATTGATAGATACGCGACAGCAGGCGGCT
>WNGS01002921.1:36366-54781 GCA_020271785.1 Procambarus virginalis | reverse complement strand
AAACTTTGTTGACCATGCTGTTTGAGTGTTTTCAATTGGTCTTCAGCAGAGGTAATTTTCATGCATATATTTTTGTGTCATCTGCGAAAGGATGAACAACAAAGTCGTCCGCTGTGACACGTGTATTTTGTCTATATCAGATATGATGAATAATGGAACAGTAGCAGGTGCAAGATCTGTAGCCTTGAGGTCCAGAGCTTTTAACACCTGTGGACTCGTATTTATCTGATTGAACTGTTACTAGCTTGTGTTCTGTTCGACCAGGAAATTGTCATATCCATCGTCCTACTTTTTCCAGTTATCCCCATGACCTCATTTTGTGACGCTACACCCCCATGGTCACATTCTGTCGAAAGCCTTGCAAAGTCCTGTGTATACCACATCTGCATTTTGCTTTTCTTCAGGGCTTCTGTGGATTTGTCATAGTGGTATAGTAACCTGTTGATCAGACGGAGTCTTTCCCCGCTCTAAATCAGATCGTTGTCCTTGGGTTGTGCAATTATTGTTTTCTCATAAAATAGCAATTTGATTCCTAATTCACCTCGTTTCAAACACTTTACTTGCTGTGATGTTAGTGCATACTGGCCTATAATTTTGGCCAAGGCTTTACTCCCCCGCCGTGTCAACGGAGCTATATCTGGAGATTTAAGTGCTGCTGGTAAGCTCTCCCTGTATTCCAGGCTCTTTCTCCATATTACGCTGCGTGCTCCCGCTACTGGTACTTTACATTCTTTATGAATAGTGAATTCCGAATAGGCTCAGGCCCAGTGGGCTGAGTGCATGGGCATCATTGTCAATTTCTTTTCAATGTCTTCCGAGTTTGTGTTAATCCGTTATTATGATCGTGCAAGCTTGAATGTCATTACATAAGTAAGATGTCTAGGGTGCATCAACTTTTCACGTTGTTGTTAATTGGTGTGTACTAAACTATCCCTCATACTGGCTTCTTAGAATTTCACTAATCTCTTTGTCTGTCCCTCTGTGTACGTACCTTACATTATTTTAACGGTCCAATACTGGTCGAGGTTTTGGATTTTGATTTAGCGTATGTGAAAAAAAATTTCGGATTTTTCCTTATCTCTGTATAGCTCTCTGTTCCAATTCCATTTCCTCAGACTCATATGATCGCTTCAACGTTTTCTCGATTTCTTCGATCCTCCCTGCTTAGGCTTATTTTCCTTGCTTGTGATATTGTGTCTGCCGAAGCATTTCAGTAATTTTTTCTTCTTCTGTACAATCGTCTGCGTTCCTTTCTAGAGTGTTCTCTCTTTCTGCCCCTTCTCACCGGCACGTGCTTCAAACAGACCTTGTAAGCTTCGGCTGTCCAGTTGAGCTATTCCCTGTGTGGGAGTTTTGTCGCTTAAGACCGTCTCCCATTGATGGTTGAAAGGTCTACATTTATTTTTCCCAGTCAATCCTTTATTGATTGAAATTGAATTGATTGAATTCCTTCTTGCTTGTTGGGTCTCTTAGATCTACTACCGTTAGTTATGCTAGTTTGCACTTCATTGAGCTTATGGTCTGAGTATGAGTATCTGAGATTGTTATGTCTCTGATTAGTTCATCATTGTTTGTGAATAACAAGTCTAGTGTGTTTTCGTTCCTAGTTGGTTCTGTAATCTGTTGATTTGAGCGAGAATTTGTCACAGAATCTCAAAAGTTCTCTGACCTGTGGCTGGTTATTTCCCGGGTCATTCCCTGCTATGATATTTGTGTTTGCCATTCTCCATCTTAGACTCGGTAAATTGAAATCTCCAAGGAAGATAATATCTGGAGCTGGGTTTGCTAGGTCATCAAGTATGTTCTCTATTTTGTGCATCTGCTCTGTGAATTCCTCAACCGTTGTATCTGGCGGTTTATATATTTAAAATAATAATTAGATTTAGTTTCTCTACCTTAATTCCAAGTACCTCTACCACCTCATTAGTTCCAAAGACTCCAGACCGCAGAAACTCACCTGTCGAACAGAGGCACGAACGTGACATGACCCAACAGTGCCCAGAAGATCCTGGGAGCACTGCCAGGTGAAGAAGCCAGAGCCAGACACGCAGGAGAGCAGGGTAGAGGCGAAAGAGAAGGTCCATACCCATGACACAGGAAAAACCTCGGCGTCCTCCCCACAGCTGGAATCCAGGACACCCTGGAGCAAAGGGGCACATACCGGAGAAGGGAGAAGAGCGAGAGGCGAAGCACCCGAGAAAAAAGGGCGCAAAACACCAGCACTGAAACGCACAAAGGTCTTATCCCAAGTTCTTTCCCAAGAGGCAGACAAGAGGAGCTCCAGCATATTTCAACAATCCTAAGTATTGTAGTACAGGATGATGATAGTGATTATGATCCCAGAGAACATAAAGGTATAGTGCTTTTGAAAAATAGGTGAGATAACAGGAATGTGCCAAGGGAAGTGAAAAATTGGATGAGAAAAAGTTGCCCTAGTGTTTCTAGTGCAGAGAAGAACGTTCAACATGGCCGCCGACAAGAGGAAATACAAAACAGACCTTGATTTTGCTGGATTCAATGAAGAAAGCATTGATATAACCAGTCTATACAACAAGTTGGTAAAATTAGATACTATAGTGAACTCTATGTAGAAATAATTAGTAAATTGAAAGAAAGTAATGACCATTTAAATAGCAAAGTTGTATGTCTTGAGGGTTTAGTGAAAGACTTGTGCAAGGATAAGAATCAATTGGAAACAAATTGCAAAGCCATGGAAGAAGAAAATAAACTCTTAAAAATAGCTATGGAAGAAGTTAAAGTAAATTTAAACATAAATGACTACAATAGGTTAGGTAAGGAAATTCAACAGGAGAAACAGCTTTTGTCAGCACAGATGGAGGAAGTTACACAGGGAATAGAACAGTGCAAGAAAGATATGCAACTCACCAATGCACAAGTGGCCAAGGAGAAGGAAAAAATTGAAGCAGCAGTAAAGGAAGTCAAACACTGCAGCAACCAAGATAAAACAAACATTAGGCTGGAAGTGAGAAAGGAATTGGCATCTAACCCGAAGTTGGTGCAAAACACAGTTGATCGGAGTCCCTGATAATTTTTGGCTGCAAAGAAAAGGAGATAACATCTAGGTCAGAAAGAGCTGTAGAAGAAGCAAAATCAGTAGATAAAATTGTTAGCCTCGTAGAAGGTCTTACAACCATAGAGAATGTGTGCGACTACAGGTGAATAGGCAGGTATGTAAAAAGGGAAAGATCGACCTTTGAGGGTCACCCTAAATGGTGCCAAACAGATGGCAGAAGTACTAAGGAATGCTAAAAAATTACAAAGTGATGAGGATGGGAAAGTGTGGTCGTTAAGACGAGATCTTTCAAAAGAAGATAGGGAGAAGCTGAAACTGAACCTCGCCGAGGAAAAAGGTTTACATGAGAGCAGGAATGAAGAAGAAATCAATTCTTTTTTCTACAAAGTGATAGGGGGTAGGCAGACCAGTAAAGTGGTACATAAAGGCAAACCAACAAAATCATTAGAGAGAGGGGGAGTGAAAAATAAGAAGAGGGGGAACAAGTTCCTGAAAATTGCATACACCAACAAAGATGGAGTATGATCGAAGATACTGGAGTTAAGTGATGTAATACAGCTGCAGACACCAGACATTGTTGCAATCACGGAGACAAAACTTGAAGATGTTAT
Organism: Procambarus virginalis; assembly: GCA_020271785.1. Lineage (NCBI taxonomy): Eukaryota > Metazoa > Arthropoda > Malacostraca > Decapoda > Cambaridae > Procambarus > Procambarus virginalis. The sequence goes on along the minus strand of WNGS01002921.1, from coordinate 51,136 downwards.
TTTAAATGAGGTCATATTCCCAAGGGGCTACTCAATTTGGAGACCGGACAGAAAAATTAGGAAAGGCAGTGGCGTTGCTGTGCTGGTGAAAGAACCCTAAAGGTGAACGAAATAATGACTGCCAATCCGCAAGAAGTTGACATAATAGCACTAGAGAGCTGCCATGAGGATGATAAACTAATGATCATAAATGCATATAGTCCATCGCCAAGCAGCGCACATGGTCAAAGGAGGAGCTAGATAGTAAACGAGAAGGTTTTATAACAATAATAAGAGAGACCATAGCGAGAGTGGATAACGATAGATCACGACTGTTGATAGTCGGCGACTTCAACTTGAAATCCATAGATTGAGAAGTATATGAAGCTAAAACAGAAGATTTTAGGACCTGTAAATTTGTAGACCTCATTCTGGAAACATTCTTGTATCAACATGTTAAACAAGCTACGAGGATGAGAGAAGGGGACTCTTCCCTACATGCTAGATTTGATATTTACCAGGAAGGAGGAAGAAATACAGTGGTACCTCGCATAACGATCGCCCCAAAAGACGAGGCGATCTGGGTAACGAACGGCCCGATCGGCGTCAAATCGTCCCGTATGACGAACGCTGGTTTGAGTAACGTCAACACCACATGGTGGGGTTGCGCTGCTTCTTGCACATTCTTAGACGCCTCCGACGATGCACATAAATTATGTTGTTCTTGTTTAAAGATGCTAATGATGCTGGGATATAAAGGGGTGACTGCTGAGATGTTGCAAAGCATTGACGTTTTTGTAAGAAAAAAGAAATGAAATGTCTGATATACAACAAATGTCAAAAAGGTTCCTTCGGCAGGTAGGCTGCTCCATTATAACAATCTTTCTTTGTTTCAAATGTGTTCCATTTGTTTTGTATTTGTCATTTACGTCTCAATAATGGCGCAGCCTACCTTACATATACACTCAATAAACCATTAATTACGACATTTTCATTTCTTCAAATGTGTTCAATATTTATTTTTCATTTGTCTTATTGTCGAAAGGTTCGTTCGGTGGTCGGCAGGTAGGCTGCTCCATGTTTCTTACATACAAAAAAACGTAAATAATAAAAAAATGAAGAATTTTGAAAACCAGTACAAATGTCAAAAAGGTTCGTTCGGTGGTCTACAGGTCGGCTGCTCCATGTTTCTTAAATAAAAAGAAACAAAAAATAAAAGAACTGTTGAAACAATTTGAAAAATGGACAAATGCCATAAAGGTTTGTTCAGTGTTTGTCGGGTAGGCTGCTCCATTATTGAGACGGAAGTGACAAATACAAAACAAATGGAACACATTTGAAAGAAAGATTGTCATAATGGAGCAGCCTACCCAACAAACACTGAACGAACCTTTTGCTATAACGAATATGAAAGACTGGGGCTGCTGGCTGGGTTAGTACTGTGTGTGCAACCATTTGTGGCACACGTGCCTCTGGCTCTCAAACACCTGTCCGACAAGGTGTTGAAAGACTACGCTCAGTCGGTGCAATTCAGACCCTATTATTTGAAGAACATTAAGGGTCATAACATTGGTGAAGCTAGGCGCAATAAGGGCTTAACACAACGGTCGGATGCCAGTGATACATCACCTATGAGGATGATACAGCGAGCGTATCCAGTTGTAGCTCTGAGCCCCACCCTTGCCATCTCCAATTTACATAGATGATACATAGATGAATCGTTTTCTGCGTTCAGTGATGATGCATCTGATACAAGTAGCATAGATGAACAGTGTTAGCGGCTTCCATGGTGGTGTTGTCCATAGATATTTTCAAGAATACCTGAATCTCTTCCTGACTGATGGACACTCTTTGAGGCTAGCTGAATCTCTTCCTGACTGATGGACACTCTTTGAGGCTAGCTGAATCTCTTCCTGTGTGGGACCTTACAAAGCGATCTTTTCAAGACTACCTTACAAATTGAGCTTTTCCTATAATCGTTTCAATACTACCTTATGCTTTACAAGCTTGGCTACATACCACCTACAAGTACTAAAGCCAAGGGTGCACGTGAGTGCGTTATTTGCAAGCACACAGAACGATGAAACAGGAAACGAAAATCTATCTGTATCTGGTGCAAGGAGAGCAAAGTCGCGCTGTGTACCATGGACTACTTCGTTGACTATTACGCACCTCCAAAGTACTGAGGGTGTAGTACAGTGTGTTACTGTGTAAATAGTATGTGAAACTGTACATATTGTAATTTTAGTGAATTGTTACCACGTAATATTGTGACGATTAACATTTATTGTGGACACATTACTGACGCATGTATCACAGTTCCATGGAAAATTATGAACATTCTACTGTATATATATTGTAAAGGTAACAAATATGCATCATATACGATAAAGGAAACAAATAAAACCACATTGGAAATACATAGAAAAAATATTTGAAAATATATTTGCGGCAACACGCGGTGCTTGAATGGCCTGTGCGACCCTGTCTGGGAGCTTCACACACCGGCGACCAGGCCCTGATGACGTCACAGCGCACCTTGTCCACGCCCTCACAGCCAAAGTAAGTGGAATTTGGTAATTATTTTTACATAGGCATGTTCAGGGAAGGTAATTTATCATTTTACAAAGAAAAATTATATTTTGGGGAACATTTGATGTCATACACACTGGGGGAATTTCACAATAAACACAGTGCATCACACTGGTTACATGGGGGACACTCGTTTTGTATGACGTCCGTTTCACATGACGAACATGGAACGGATTAAATTCGTTACTCAAGGTACCACTGTATTTGACATTCAATACCTTCCTCCCTTGGGTAAAAGTGACCACGTCTTTTGGGAATAAAGTATGCAATGCGTTATAATCTGGAAGAAAATAAGAAGGTTGATGCAATTGAAAACCCTGACTTTAGGAGAGGACATTATGGCAACCTTAGAAAAAAATTTTAGTGAGTATAATTGGACAGACTTGTTGCTAGGCAAGGAAGTGAATGAGATGTATGTCAAGTTTTGTGAAATATATGATAAAGGCACAAAAAAATTTATACCAAAACAGGGATGCAGAACTAGGAACAGGATTGGTTCAACAGAAATTGCGAGAGGACCAGAGACCAAAAGACACAAGCATGGAATTATTATAGAAAGAGGCCAAACCCCCAAAACATACCAGCGATACAAAGATGCAAGAAACAACTACACGTCAGTAAGGAGAGAGGCAGAGAGGAACTTTGAGAATGGTATAGCAGACAAATGCAAATCAGATCCAGGCCATTTCTATAAATTAATTAAAAGTAAGCTGCAGGTAAAGGATAATATTCAGAGGTTAAAAATGGGGACAGATACACGGAAAATGAAAAGGAAATGTGTGAAACATTAAACGAAAAGTTCCAAAGTGTGTTTGTACAAAATGAGATCTTCAGAGAAACAAACAATAAGAATTCCACAGAACATCATAGAGTGTATAGAGGTGTCTAGAGATGAAGTGGAAAATATGCTAAAGGAGCTAAGTAAGAATAAAGCAGTTGGCCCAGATGGAGTTTCACCGTGGGTTCCGAGAGAATGTGCATCTGAGCTCAGCATTCCACTTCACCTGATCTTTCAGGCATCCCTGTGTACAGGAGTCGTAGCAGACGTGTGGAAACAGGCTAACATAGTTCCAATCTACAAAAGTGGCAGCAGGGAAGACCCACTCAATTATAGACCTGTATCACTGACTAGTGTAATAGTGAAAGTATTGGAAAAACTAATCAAAACTAAATGGGTAGAACACCTGGAGAGAAATGATATATCAGACAGACAGTATGGTTTTCAATCTGGAAGATCCTATGTATCGAATTTACTCAGTTTCTATTATCGAGCCAGAGATTTTACAGGAAAGAGATGGTTGGGTTGACTGCATCTATCTGGACCTAAAAATGGCTTTTCACAGAGTTCAACATAAGTGGTTGTTCTGGAAACTGGAAAATATTGGAGGGGTGACAGGTAAGCTTCTGACATGGATGAAAAATTTCCCGACTGATAGAAAAATGAGGGCAGTAATCAGAGGCAATGTATCAGACTGGAGAAATGTCACAAGTGGGGTACCACAAGGTTCAGTTCTTGCACCAGTGATGTTTATTGTCTACATAAATGATCTACCAGTTGGTATACAGAATTATATGAACATGTTTGCTGATGATGCTAAGATAATAGGAATGATAAGAAACTTAGATGATTGTCATGCCCTTCAAGATGACGTGGGCAAAATAAGTACACTGTATATGGAGCACCACTTTGCAAATGGAATTTAATGTTAATAAATGCCATGTTATGGAATGTGGAATAGGAGAACATAGACCCCACGCAACCTATATATTACGTGAAAAATCTTTAAAGAATTCTGATAAAGAAAGAGATCTAAGGGTGGTTCTAGATAGAAAACTATCACCTGAGGACCACAGAATGTTGTGCGAGGAGCCTATGCCACGCTTTTCTAACTTCAGAATTGCTTTTAAATATATGGATGGCGAAATACTAAAGAAATCGTTCACGACTTTTGTTAGGCCAAAGCTAGAATATGCAGCGGTTGTGTGGTGCCCATATCTTAAGAAGCACATCAACAAACTGGAAAAGGTGCAAAAGACATGCTACTAAGTGGCTCCCAGAACTGAAGGGCAAGAGCTACGAGGAGAGGTTAGAGGCATTAAATATCCCAAAACTAGCAGACAGAAGAAAAAGAGGCGATATGATCACTACGTACAAAACAGTAACAGGAATTGATAAAATCGAAAGGGAAGATTTCCTGAGACCTGGAACTTCAAGAACAAGAGGTCATAGATTTAAACTAGCTAAACACAGATGCCGAAGAAATATAAGAAAATTCACTTTTGCAAACAGTGGTAGACGGTTGGAACAAGTTAGGTGAGAAGGTGGTGGAGGCCAAGACCGTTAGTTCAAAGTGTTATATGACAGAGTGTTGGGAAGACAGGACACCACGAGCATAGCTCTCATCCTGTAACTACACTTAGGTAATTACACTTAGGAAATTACAAACACACTGGAAAAGGTTCAAAAGTTTGCCACCCGACTAGTACCCGAGCTGAGAGGTAGAGCTACGAGGAGAGACTACGGGAATTAAAACTCACTTCGTTGGACGACAGAAGAGTTAGGGGGACATGATCACCACATTCAAGATTCCCAAGGCAATCGATAGGGTAGATAAAGACAGGCTATTTAACACAAGGGGCACACGCACTAGGGGACACAGGTGGAAACCGAGTGCCCAAATGAGCCACAGATGTATTAGAAAGAACTTTTTTAGTGTCACAGTGGTTGACAAATGGAATGCATTAGGAAGTGATTTGGTGGAGGCTGACTCCATACACAGTTTCAAATGTAGATATGATAGAGCCCAATAGGCTCAGGAACCTGTACACCTGTTGATTGACGGTTGAGAGGCGGGACCAAAGAGCCAGAGCTCAACCCCCACAAGCACAATTAGGCGAGTACAATTAGCTGAGTACACATTGGATTGGAGATCTGGAATTGGAAAGAAAGATGGCAGGGAGCAGATGTAACGCAGAAAGAGGACGACAACAAGATGTCTCTCTTGAGGATGCACTCTTTCAAATGTTAAGTGAAATCAGGGTGGAACTACAGGTAATGAGGGAAAAGGTAGCCAACCTGCAGGATGAACTGACTGAGGCAAGGGAGGAGATTAAAAGCCTGAAAGAGAATCCCCAATATCAGACACGATCCAGCCCTCAGGAAGATGGTAATGTATCTACAGAAGGGACTTCTACATCACAACCCTCATTTGCAGACATACTTAGAAGGACCCCAGAAGTTGTCTCTGCAGTACAGGAAATTGCCAGGAAAGCTGCTACTTCTCAGGAAGCAGCAAGATGCACTAGCCGACTGATAGAGAGGAAAAGAGCAGTAGTCGTACAGGTATTGAGGAGCAAATAAGGGCCACTCCAAGGGTTAGGAAATATCGACAAAGCCACAGTCAAAGAGATCCCTGAAGGAGAACAGATGGAGGGGGAAAAACTGAATATAGAAAAGGTTTTCAGGCTTGGCCTGTACAACAAGGACAAAGATCGATTGATAAAAGTGGTTTTCAAAAGCGAGAGCACAAAAGAGGAAATTTTAGCAAAGAAGAGCAGCCTACTCAATGTACTGAATTTCAAAAAGGTATTCCTGCAGAGGGATATGACCAGAGAGGAGAGACAGAGGGCAGCATCAGCAAGAAAGGAGCACATGGAGAGGGAAAGGAATCAGGGAACCAGAACCCTACGATCCCAGAAGGGAGTGGGGAACCCTCCACAGGCAATTCAACAGCCCCAGTGGGAGGAGGATCACACCCATCCAAGCCCTCCACCCTAAGCCCTTAGGGTGCATGCTCGCTGACCTTGCACGAGCGAGCATGCAGGGGTGTGACGTCATCGCTCATATTGCCAGCTCATTTACGTCATTGGCAAGTACAATTAATTTTTTATTTTATTTTTCTCAAGGTCAGGGAACACAAATTAACAGGTTAGGAAGAATTTTTTTTTTGTTATGCACCTGTGGGTGACAAAGTCAACACAAGGGTTAAGAGCTGTAATGAGGATCTGAACTTATGTGGTGGATATTCCCATGCACACGCTCCAAACAACCAGACCACGACATAGTCAAAACACTGACCATGTCTGGACAATGGATGACATTGTCTGGGGAGTGTGCATGGAAATACCCACCGCATAGGTTCAAAGCCTCCTACGGATCTTCTTAATAATATAAATAAATAAATAAATAAATATGTTTATTCAGGAAAGGTACATACATAGTGATTTTACATAAGTGGATCGATTTATAGATAGAGCTAGTACATACAATGCCTAAAGCCACTATTACGCAATGCGTTTCGGGCAAGAAAAACATTAATATCTAAAACGTAATACTAATTGAGCAAAAGAATAAAATGTATAATAATACATAATAATACATAATAAATAACATTACAATATTATACATTACATCTTTTATTATACTATCAATATTTATTTATGAATTATTCCATTATTATTATATTATACATTATACTGTATTATCATTCTTATTATATGAATAAATGCACTGGGGCTCTAAAGCAATGCAAACCTGTGACCAAGGCATTGCCTGCCACGTACTCTACAATTGTACCCCCCACAAACATGTAAAAGTCATACAAACAATTTTTACTGAAATCACACTAAATCTGGAGGCCCCTCCTGAAGCTAAACAATGTTTTATAATATGACTCCCAAGCACTCGGGTGCAGGCAAAGTAGTTCAACACTGTACTGAGTGTTCAACTTTAGATACCCACAGATAAATATTTGTGTGTATAGGAAGTAGGGGCATACAGTATTGAACTACAGTGGCCCCCTCTGTTTACAAATTTAATCTGTTCCCAGAACGTTTCGTAACCCAAAAATTCGCAACCTGAAACGACTTTCCCCATAAGAAATAATGTAAATTGAATTAATCCGTTCCACGCTCCCAAAAATATTAACTTCAAAATACATTTCATAACTAATTTACATAAATATTTATTACTATAGTATGTATAAGTTATAGCTTACCTTTATCGATTACTTGTTGGTGTATGAAGATGGTGAGGAGGGGGAAGGGGGGAAGGAAGAGAGGTGTTAGTGTTTGGAAGGGAAGTCTCTCTCCATTATAACATCAGGTAGTGATGACTTCTCTAGGGTACTCTCTCTCCTACATTTTACCTGCATACCACTAGGACCTGGTTGTGGCTCACTACTGGTTTCTCACTAAAAATCTTTCCATAGAGACTTGTTTTTTTCACTACGTTGTAACACTTGTCTGTAGCGAGACTCGCAGTATCATTAAAAAGGTTAAGGCAACGGCCTTAACGGCCGGGAGAACTACCAAAACCTTCCAGAAGTAATTACCTAAGTGTAATTACCTAAGTGTAGTTACAGGATGAGAGCTACGCTCGTGGTGTCCCGTCTTCCCAGCACTCTTTGTCATATAACGCTTTGAAACTACTGACGGTTTTGGCCTCCACCACCTTCTCACTTAACTTGTTCCAACCGTCTACCACTCTATTTGCGAAGGTGAATTTTCTTACGTTTCTTCGGCATCTGTGTTTAGCTAGTTTAAATCTATGACCTCTTGTTCTTGAAGTTCCAGGTCTCAGGAAATCTTCCCTGTCGATTTTATCAATTCCTGTTACTATTTTGTACGTAGTGATCATATCGCCTCTTTTTCTTCTATCTTCTAGTTTTTGCATATTTAATGCCTCTAACCTCTCCTCATAGCTCTTGTCCTTCATTTCTGGGAGCCACTTAGTGGCATGTCGTTGCACCTTTTCCAGTTTGTTGATGTGCTTCTTAAGATAAGGGCACCATACAACCGCTGCATATTCCAGCTTTGGTCTAATAAAAGTCGTGAACAATTTCTTTAGTATTTCTCCATCCATGTATTTAAAAGCAATTCTTAGGTTAGAAAGTGTAGCATAGGCTCCTCGCACAATGTTCTTGATGTGGTCCTCAGGTGACAGTTTTCTATCTAAAACCACCCCTAGATCCCTTTCTTTATCAGAAGTGACACACAATATGGACAATCATTCATATTTGCAAACATTCAAGGTTTAAAGCCAAAGTCAAGAAATAAAGTTAAGTTCATAAATGGCCTCCTATTAGAGTCAAACTCAATATTTGGAGCATTCACGGAAACTCATATAAAAGATTACTTGGATGGTGAAATCTGGATTCCAAATTATAATTTATATAGATGTGATAGAAAAACTAGGTCAAATGGAGGAGTAGGTCTGTATATTAAAGAGGACCTGGTATGCACAGAACTACTAAACTCAACTAATGAGGTGGTAGAGGTACTTGGAATTAAGGTAGAGAAACTAAACCTAATTATTATTCTAATATATAAACCACCAGATACAACGGTTGAGGAATTCACAGAGCAGATCCACAAAATAGAGAACATACTTGATAACTTAGCAAACCCAGCTCCAGATATTATCTTCCTTGGAGATTTCAATTTACCGAATCTAAGATGGAGAATGGCAAACACAAATATCATAGCAGGGAATGACCCGGGAAATAACCAACCACAGGTCAGAGAACTTTTGAGATTCTGTGACAAATTCTCGCTCAATCAACAGATTACAGAACCAACTAGGATCGAAAACACACTAGACTTGATATTCACAAACAATGATGAACTAATCAGAGACATCACAATCTCAGATACTTCATACTCAGACCATAAGCTCATTGAAGTACGAACTAGCATAAATAACGGTAGTAGGTCTAAGAGACCCAACAAGCGAGAAGGAATATTCAATCAATTCAATTTCAACAATAAGAGGATCGACTGGGAAAAAATAAATGTAGACCTTGCAACCATTCAATGGGAGACGGTCTTAAGCGACAAAACTCCCACACAGGGAATAGCTCAACTGACAGCTGAAGCTTACAAGGTCTGCTTGAAGCACGTGCCTATGAGGAGGGGCAGAAAGAGGACCACTCTAGAAAGAGAACGCAGACGACTGTACAGAAGGAAAAAAATAACGGAAATGCTTCGGCAGACACAACTATCACAAGCAAGGAAAATAAGCCTAAGCAGGGAGATCGAAGAAATAGAACAAACGTTGAAGCGATCATATGAGTCTGAGGAAATGGAATTGGAACAGAAAGCTATACAAGAGATAAGGAAAAATCCTAAATATTTTTTCACATACGCAAAATCAAAATCCAAAACCTCGACCAGTATTGGACCGTTAATTACAAATGAAGGTACGTACACAGAGGACAACAAAGAGATTAGTGAAATTCTAAGAAGCCAGTATGAGGCTATGTTTAGCACACCAATAAACAACATGAAAGTTGATGACCCAGACAGCTTCTTTATGAATGACATTCAAGCTGCAGATAATATAATGGATATTAACACAAACTCGGAAGATTTTGAAAGAGAAATTGACAATATGCCTATGCACTCAGCTCTGGGGCCTGACTCATGGAATTCAATATTCATAAAGAAATGTAAAGTACCAGTAGCGAGAGCACTCAGCGTAATATGGAGAAAGAGCCTGGATACAGGGGAGATACCAGCAGCACTTAAATCTACAGATATAGCTCTGTTGCACAAGGGGGGGAGTAAAGCCTTGGCAAAAAATTATAGGTCAGTTGCACTAACATCACACATAATAAAAGTGTTTGAAAGAGTGATTAGGAATCAAATTTCTAGTTTTATGGAAAACAATGAATTGCACAACCCAGGACAACATGGATTTAGAGTGGGAAGATCCTGTCTGTTACAGTTACTCAACCACTATGACAAAATCACAGAAGCCCTAGAAGAAAAGCAAAATGCAGATGTTGTATACACTGACTTTGCAAAGGCGTTCGACAAATGTGACCATGGGGTGATAGCTCACAAAATGAAGTCAATGGGAATAACTGGAAAAGTAGGACGCTGGATACTCAATTTCCTGTCGAACAGAACACAAAGAGTAACAGTCAATCAGATAAAATCGAGTCCAAGCGATGTTAAAAGCTCTGTACCTCAAGGTACAGTCCTTGCACCACTACTGTTCCTTATTCTCATATCTGATATAGACAAAAATACACGTCACAGCTTCGTGTCGTCCTTTGCAGATGACACAAAAATCAGCATGAAAATTACCTCTGCTGAAGACATTGAAAAACTACAAGCAGATGTCAACAAAGTTTTCGATTGGGCAGCAGAAAATAACATGATGTTTAACAGTGATAAATTTCAGGTACTCAGGTACGGCAAAAATGAGGATCTGAAACATAATACAGGGTACAAAACACAATCAAATCTTCCCATAGTAGAAAAACAGCATGTCAAGGATTTGGGAATAATGATGTCAGACGATCTAACGTTTAGGGAGCATAACCAAGCAAATATTGCGTCAGCCAGAAAAATGATCGGATGGATTACGAGAACTTTCAAATCCAGGGATCCCATCACAATGGTTGTACTCTTCAAGTCACTTGTGTTGTCCCGTCTCGAGTACTGCTCAGTGCTCACTTCCCCCTTCAGAGCAGGAGAGATTGCTGAAATAGAGGGAATACAGAGAATACGGGAATACAGAATACGGCACGCATAGACGAGATAAAGCACCTAAATTATTGGGATCGTCTCAAAGCTCTCCAAATGTACTCTCTAGAAAGGAGACGAGAGAGATACCAAATAATATACACATGGAAAATACTGGAGGGCCAGGTCCCAAATCTGCACAGTAAAATAACAACGTACTGGAGTGAACGATATGGAAGAAAGTGCAAGATTGATCCAGTGAAGGGCAGAGGTGCCATAGGCACAATCAGAGAGCACTGTATAAACATCAGAGGTCCGCGGTTGTTCAACATCCTCCCAGCGACTATAAGAAATATTGCCGGAACAACCGTGGACATCTTCAAGAGAAAACTGGACTGTTTTCTAAGAGAAGTTCCGGACCAGCCGGGCTGTGGTGGGTATGTGGGCCTGCGGGCCGCTCCAAGCAACAGCCTGGTGGACCAAGCTCTCACAAGTCGAGCCTGGCCTCGGGCCGGGCTTGGGGAGTAGAAGAACTCCCAGAACCCCATCAACCAGGTATCAACCAGGTATCAACCAGGCCTACTACAGCTTGCTTTGGGAGAGTTGTTTCAACAAAATTTGCATTTCTTCCCATAATCTACACCACTTCTTAATTGTTGAGGAAGGGACAACAAACAACTCTGTACTGTCTCCTCCTCCCCTGAAGAAATTTCCTCAGCTGCCTCTTTGTTGCTGCTCATTGTGAAGGGCTAGGAGTTCTTCGGTGGTCAGTTCTACAGTGTGTTCCTCCTCCAACTCACAACACTCACAACACTGTGAATGCCATTTCATTTTTTAAATATATTGAACATCCCCTGCTCGCCTTAAACGCTTTCGTATCTGCTAAAATTCTCTACAAGATCAATGCATAAAATGTCACCAAAGCATTTGCTATCCCACCACGAAATAAATAAACACGAAGATGACTCGCCGTGACACCCAAACAGGAAGTAAATGTTCATACTTTTTCGTTTGTTGCCAGCTCCACAGTGATCCTACAGCATTGATTTTGATATCACTGAACTCGCAATAAAATTCCCCACCCAGACATATGCCTATCAATGTATAATTATGATACGGGGTGACCCGCACAAGTGTGGGAAGTAGCCGAAGCGTTAGCCGTGATTTCAGCAGCGACGACACTGTTGTGGTGCAGCGCTTTGAAAGTTTATACTTATTTCACTGTCCTACATTATTTCTGGAGCTACGTATTTCATTTTTATAGCAATGTGATCGCAAGAGAAAGTTCTATAAGAACATGGGTAGAATTGGTCAACAGTGTGTCAAATAAATTTGCGGCGATTAAAATCTTACTCGTGTTTGTACTTGTATAGTGTTCGGAATAAAATTCCCTACACAGACATAGCCTATCAAATACAATTCTTGGGAATTCACACCTGTAGAGACGGCCAAACACACACAACCGGAACCCGCTCTGGATACTCCAACTCACACCCGCAACACCCAACACACAAAAAAGTTTCTGGTGTTTCGTGTATACTTACTTTAGTTTTCGTGCTACAGTTGTCATTGTCATTTAGGTATCAAAATATTCCTAAGAAAATACGATACAATACTACAACAACCTAGGACAATTATGTGTACTTACCAAAGGAAAGACGATTGTAGAAAATAAGTTGAGCGTTTTCTCTGCACTCTACCTCCTTCAGGTACCGATTCCTGAAGTTGCTCAACAGATGTTCGTAGGTGGATGTGAGTTGGTGCTGGTCGGTTACTTCTTGTCCCACCCCAATACAGCTACACTTTCCTGTGATAAGTGTTGTACACACGGTATGACACAAAGTGGAACATCGCATGTCTTGTATGCTATACTAGTTTCCTTCCTAATACCCGACTTTGAACACAACTTGACACCTGCGACGTTTGGGGAGTTTTACAAGTCATGCTTCAGATTTGTAGTTCAGGTGAGTCTCTGATAAAACAACACTTCCCTGTTGTCTCTGTGTTGGCTGTACACTACAGTCTGAATTGTCGCTCTCACCCATCTGTACTTCAAACAACAGTGTAGCAGCTGAAATATCTTCTCAGATTCAGTGGTCGGCTTCAGCACGAGAGGTGTGACGTGAAGAGAGGGCGCCTCACACCCGACGGGCCAGGTGTTGACGGGTTATCAGCAGGATACACAGGACCAGTTTCATCATTTATGTCTGGAGCATGAACTAACTGAGGATATGGTGTTGTTGTTGCAGGCCCCTCTTCCTTGTCAAATTTCAATAAAGCCCAAATAGCAGCCTCATGAAACTGGAGCAGAGATAGTTTCTTTCGGTCATCTGTGATGGCCTTGTACAATGCATAAGCGTTTTGCAAAGCCATTTGCAGGAAATAAAAGGTTATTTTCTTTGTCCACTTGTGACATTTCCTGGCGAAATGGTAATACTTCACCATTTGATCTAAGTGGTCAACACCCTTCATGAACTTATTGTAGTCAATAATTGCCTTTGGTTTGTTCACCACAACCTGCTGTAGTCCTGTTGTTCCATCTGGCCTACGAACTCGTTTGCGTTTTTAAACTCTATTTGTGTCTGCATTGTGGAGGTTGGTAATCATAGAGACAACTCGCATGTCTTTCCACAGCAGAATGAACGTGTTGTCCTTGCGGCGGTAGTCTGTGGTATCCACATCAATCTTAGTCTTCGCTATATGTTGCAGGTCTTTTGGGGCGCCACGTACGCGTCTAATTGTTCCACACGTGTAGACCCCCACTTCTCGCAACTTATTTTATCCCCCTTCCCCCTCCCCCGGGAGGGGGAAGGGGGAGCCCACAGACCCTCCCACGCCTGGCTATCCACCCATCAGTTCTTCGGCTGATGCTATACGCACCGGTTATGTGCTCCGGCTCCAGTGGTTGTTTCAGCACTCTACCTAGAGTGTGGTGTCTGTTTTTCTAGGTGGTGCGTGAGCTGGGAGTGATTCTCCAGTACTCGGGCTGCATGCGCCTAGAGTTCCCATCCCTAGGTGCCCTGTAAGTACTGCCCTTGGGACTTGGGGGCCACTTCCACAAGTTCCTTGGGGTCTGCCCCTGCTACCCCGTTTACTGCTTGGTTTTCGGCCGCTCTTTGTGTGCTCGGGTGTTCTGTCTCCCTTGTTCGCCTTAGAGTAAGGGGCAGTTTTGCATTGGTGGGGCGCAGGGATGTACTGTGCAGCTTGTCTTTGACCTCATAAGCGGCCGGCTCATGTTCCACCTTGCGTACGTGTCCTCTTGCTTGGGTTTTTCTTTTTGTGTTTTCTTTTGTTTATCTACCTGGTGGGGGGGTCTGCCTTCGTTCTTGCCCCTGGTGTCCCTTGTGTTCTGAGTTTTCTGGTGGTACCCCCAGCTTGGTCCCTGGGAGTGTACACGTCCCGGGGGTTCAGCTCTTAGAAAGAAAGTTGTTTGGTAGTTTTGGGTGCCGGTTAGCAGTACCCTGCCTGGGATTTACCTGAGCGCGAGTCCTCTTATAGTAAACGCTCGGGACCCTGGGAAACCCCTTTGGGGCGCGAGGGTCCGATGGATGTGACCCCAGAGCCCCCCCCCCTCGCTTCCAGCGAGTTTGAGGGTGGTTGCTCACCCCTTGTCTCTGGGTGACTCTCTGTTTTGCCTCCGTCTGCTGCCTGTGGGGGTCGGTGACACCTTCGACCCAGAGTCCTGCGAGTTTGTTGCTCGTTGTGGCTCGCTTACCCAGTTGTGCAA
>WNGS01002921.1:0-20804 GCA_020271785.1 Procambarus virginalis | reverse complement strand
TTTTTCGGAGTGGGTGAATGAATGCTGTGCCCTACCATAGAAAAATATCTGCAGGAGAAACATTTGCCACTCAAAGCCGTGCTTCTCCTCGACAATGCTCCTGCTCATCCTCGAGGCTTGCAAGATGATGTGTTGCCCCGATACAATAAATTCCTCACAGTTAATTCCTTCCTCCTAACACCACTTCTCTAATTCAGCCTATGGACCAGAAAATCATAGCGAATTTTAAGAAACTTTATGAAAGGGCACTTTTCCGAAAATGTTTTGAAGTGACTGAAGCCACAAACCTCACCCTCAAAGAGTTCTGGAAAGACCATTTTAACATTTGTAGTGCTTTAACCCTTAAACTGCGCAACACGCCTGCAGGCTCACGTCTGGTTTGCGCAACGCGCCTCCGGGTATTTGTATCTTTCACGTTCCATTCAAAACTCCCACGGCTACATGGGGTTCACATCAGCTTCCCCAGGGCTCTTGTAAACAGACGCCATCTTTAAAAAAAATCGTGGTCCACATTCCCGGGTGTGGGAGCCTCAGTAGTGAGTGAGCAACCAAGGCTGGCGCTCGCAGCATGAGCGCACAGCACTGCTGTTCAGCGTGTGACCACAGCATCGCCTAATAATGTCAATAATATATATAACTTGTATTATTTAGCTATGATAGTGTTATAGAAGAGCCTGAGTGTGATAATGACTGGGTACAATGTTCAAATATCAGTGATTCAATGCTGTTCACGATGTTCACAGCGCTAGCCACAGCACTACAGCATTATTTTGTCCATCTAGGAATCTTCAAATGATTTCTTAGGTTCCTTTTCAAAATAAACGTGTGGTCAATTATTCATTTACAGGAATTAGTGACCAGGATTGTGGTTATAATTAGCATTGTGCATAGTATTGTGGAAGGAGGAATTTTGGTGAGGGAGGGAGGGCGAGAATTGAGGTAGCCTCATTTTGTGTGTGTGTGGCAGCCACTCTTGTTTTGCTCACCATACTAGCTTAGTGGTTCGCTATGGGCAAAACATATGTACATGGGTATATATAGTGTGTGTATATAGTATAAAACAGCAACAGGAGAATGTTGAGAGGAGCTATTTTGGTGAGGGAGGTGATGTAATCATAGCGTCGTCTGCTGTGTGATTTTTCATGCAGAGTATGGTGGCCACTGTACTGTTTGGACACAATACCGGCTTACTTGCATAGTTCTGGTAAATAAAACATGTAGATAGGTATATAGAACATGTGTAATAAGAACTATAACAGTATGGTGGGAGGAGCAATGTTGGCGAGTAAGATGTTGGAGTGAGGGAGACTGGCTGGGTGTGGCTGCTCTCACTTGAGGTGTTCTGAATGTGTTCATGGCCAAATGCTCCCATTGGCCCATACGAGGCAGCTCCTATTGTCCCATACGAGGCAGCTGCTATTGGCCCATACGAGGCAGCTCCTATTGTCCCATACGAGGCAGCTGCTATTGGCATATACGAAGCAGCTGCTATTGGCCCATAAGAGCAGCTGCTATTGGCCCATAAGAGGTAGCTGCTATTGGCCCATATGAGGCAGCTGCTATTGGCCCATAAGAGGCAGCTGCTATTGGCCCATAAGAGGCAGCTGTTATTGGCCCATACGAGGCAGCTGCTATTGGCCCATGCGAGGCACCTGCTATTGGTCCATACGAGGCAGCTCCTATTAGCCCATACGAGGCAGCTCCTATTGGTCCATACGAGGCAGCTGCTATAGGCCCATACAAGGCAGCTGCTATTGGCCCATACGAAGCAGCTGCTACGCGATGTTCTGAATGTGTTGATGGTAAATGTATATAGTGTGTGACAGTGTATAGTGTGTACATATGTTGTTAATATACATAAATGAACATGAAACATTGGTGTGAATAACTGTATGATGGGAGGGGGCAAAGTTGGCGAATACAATGTTGGAGAAGTGAGGGAGGGCTGGTTGGGTGTGGCAGCTCTCACTCGCGGTGTTCTGAGTGTGTTGATGGTGAATGTATATAGTGTGTGACAGTGTATAGTGTGTAAATAGATTGTATATATACATAAATTAGCATGATACATAGTAAATATGTGCTGCATATGTGTACACAAGTGTCATGCACGTAACACAGTGTCTTCGGAGAGTACGGATGTTTTACTGCCATAATATAGTGTACATGTTCACTATACATAGGATTAGCACGTAAAAACAAATAAAATGTATTTGGAACTGTGCAAAAAAAATGAACGAAAATATATTCGCGGCAACTTGCGCGCCCCGCCCCGAGCGCCCTACTGGCCCCGGGAGCGTACTTCACGGGCGAACAGGGAATGATGATGTCACGCCCCAACTTACGGACCCCATAGCAGCCAAAGTAAGTATAATTTCGATTTATTTCTACATACCCATACTGAGGGAAGGGTTTCTGACACATTAAAAAGAAAAAATAATTTTTCCCAGAGAAATTATTTCCTGCGCACTGCGGGGGTGTCATATTTGGAGGCAACGCAGTTAAGGGGTTAAAACTCGTTGACAAAGCCTGGCAAGAACTGACTCAAAGAACCCTGATCTCTGGCTGGAGAAAATTGTGGCCTGAATGTGTGAGAGAATTAGACTTTGAGGGGTTTGAGCCTATAAATGATGCGCCTATTGTTGAGGAAATTGTTACTCTAGGCCAGCAAATGGGCTTGGAATTGGATAGTGATGATGTGGAGGAGTTGGTGGAAGAACACAACGAAGAACTGACCACCGAAGAACTCCAAGCCCTTCAACAGGAACAGCAAGACAACGCAGATGAAGATTCTTCAGTGGAGGAGGATGAGGCAGCAGCGGATGTCCCTTCTGCAGTATTGAAGAAGGTGTGTCAGATGTGGAAAGAGATTCAAACAATTGTTGAAAAGACTCACCCAGAGAAAGCTGTAGTAGGCCGTTGCCTTAATCTTTTCAATGACAATGTGTTGCCTTACTACAGAGAGAGCTTGCGAAGAAGGGAAAAGCAAGCTTCCATGGACAGATATGTGGTGAGAAAATCGAGCAGTGAGCCTCAGCCAGGACCTAGTGGCACTCAGATAAAACGTCCCAGGGAGTGCACACCTGAAAGGTCCTCATTGCCTGATGTGATAATGGAAGGGACTCCCCTTCCAAACAGTAACTCCTCTCCTCCTCCCCCCTCCTCACCATCTTCCATACGCCTACAGCATTCATCAGCAAGGTAAGTAATAACTTGAACATAGTTTTGTAGGTTTATTTAGATGAATTAGGTATAAAAATTTAGTTTGATATGGGGTTTCTAGGGTAGTCAGGAACGGATTAATTCATTTCCCATTATTTCTTATGGGAAATTCGCTTCAGAATACGAGTTTTCGGAATACGAGGCGTCTCCAGGAACCAATTAAACTCTTAAACCGAGGTACCACTGTACAGTATAACCTCGATTCAACGTACCCCGATTCAACGAATCTTCGGCTAGTTCGCACACTTTTCAGGCCGGATTTACTCACCCGGTTCGACGAACAATGGTTCGCCGAAGCGGGGGATGTTCGGATTTGCTTACGACGTCGAGACAGAGTTCACAGACTGGTGGAAAAGTTTCACATTCTATCACAGATTACAATTATTAATTCCTTCATATGACAAGTTCGATCACACAAGTGGACCACACAAGTGGACCGCACATGTGGTCCACAAGTGGTCCACAAGCTTACGATGTTGGGACAGAGCTCACAGTGGTAGAAAACTTTACCATCCCATCACAGATTACATTTAATAATTCCTTCATATGACAAGTTAGATCACACAAATGGATCACACAAATGGACCACACAAGTGGACCACACAAGTGGACCACAAGTGGTCCACAAGCTTACGATGTTGGGACAGAGTTCACAGTGGTGGAAAACTGTCTCATTCTATCACAGATTACAATTAATAATTCCTTCATAAGACAAGTTGGATCACACAAGTGGACCACACAACAAGTGAATCATATGAACCAAACACCAGCCAGAATGGTCCACAAGAAGTGACGCATATTAACCAAACACCAGCCAGAGTGGTCCACAGAAGTGAACGACTGAGTTTCAATGATTTTCGTTCACCGATTTGTGGCACACGTATCTTTGTAAATTAATTTAAAGGCTGAAGCATGAATAGCTAGCTAATATGTTGAAATCTTCTTATACATTTTGTGTGATGAAACAAGACGAGTGAGGGTGGACAGATAAGGGAATACTGTACAGTAAACTTCCCTTTACAGTGAGGTTTCACTCACTTTCGTCTGTGTTGTCATAGTTCAGTGACCCATGGCTTTGAACGTTTCACATTAATAAATCATTTCTAAAACTGGTGTTTTAATAACTCTTTATTATCCTAATTAAACCAAACTAAATAAGACCAAAATATACTGTAATAAGGTAGATATCTCCTATTTGAGAAATTGTTCACATTATTGGCAGCACAACTCCAGCACGAGTAGACGGGTCTAATCCCTGTCCATACACCATGCTTGTTGTGTTGTGTTCGATTTCGTCGCCACAGTTCAGCGATCTACGGCTTCGAAATAATAAAATTAATAAATTAGTTCCAAAGTATTTTTTATAGCTCTTATTACCGAAATAATGTTGCTAAACTAAATATGTAACCCAAAATATATAATTTGATGTAAATTGAATATTTGAGAGAAATATATGTTACTGGAAATCGAACACAACACCAGGCGGTGTTTTGTTCGATTTCGTCGCCACAGTTCAGTGACCTATGGCTTCGAAATAATGAAATAAATCAGTTTCAAAATAAGTATTTTTTATAGCTCTTATTATCGTAATAATGTTGCTAAACTAAATACATAACACAAAAATATATAATTTGATGTAAATCGAATATTTAAGAGAAATTTATATTACTGGATCAGGCTTAAACACCAGCCAACTGAAGGGTGTGCGTATAGACTTAGCCTGCGTTCGTACAGTATGCACCCAGTGCCCTTAGCTTTGTCTGCGATTGATGTACAGCATTTATCTGCCGATGGAAGAATAATTGTGGAATTGACCATTTTTTTACTACAGCTCTTTGGTTATAAAACAAAATGTCTCAGGGGCTTACTAATAGTGCCTTATTAATGCCAAAAACGAAGCAATATTTTGCAAGAACTAGTAGCAGAAAATCAACCAGCACGAGAACAGCCGTACCCAACACGAGAACAGCCATACCCAGCACGAGAACAGCCGTACCCAGCAGGAGAACAGCTGTACCAAGCACGAGAACAGCCGTACCCAGCAAGAGAACAGCCGTACCAAGCACGAGAACAGCCGAACCCAGCACGAGAACAGCCGTACCCAGCATGAGAACAGCCGTACCCAGCACAAGAACAGCCGTACCCAGCATGAGCACAGTTGTACCCAGCACTGGTACAACAGCAGCCAGCACCAGCTCAGAAGCAGCTGAACTCACAGCAGCAGCGAGCACCAGCAAAGCTGATGCAAACATCTAAAAACATCGTGTGCAGCATGAACAGTTAGAACAAGTGTTAAATTTAAGTGTGTACTCAGTGTTAAAATTAAAGTTGCAGTAATTTTTGTGTACAATAGTTTTCATAAACTGTATTGTAGTACTCAACATACAGCAGAACTACTTTTAATCAACACAGTGCTAACGGCATAATGCACTGCAGTACGTATTTACTGTAGAGCATTCACAACTTCACGAAACTTCAAGATGGACATAACTTCAACAATAAGGTAAATTTATGAATTACAGTATTTTTTAGTAGAGAAGTAATATATAGGTATAGTATGTAATATGATAATGCATTTTTATTGTGTACAAAAAAAAAAAGACACTGACACAAACGCCTCCTGAAGGTCACCTCTTGCAACGAATCCAACGCTCCAACGAACTGGGGTTGGTCCCATATAGTATGTTGAATCGAGGTTGTACTGTAAACGCATATAGTCCACCGCCAAGCAGCACATGGTCAAAGGAGGAGCTAGATAGTAAACGAGAAGGTCTTATAACAATATTGAGAGAGATTATAGAGAGAGCGGATAACGATAGATCACGACTTTTGATATTCGGTGACTTCAACTTGAAATCCATAGACTGGGAAGCATATGAAGCTAAAACAGAAGATTTTTGGACCTGTAGATTTGTAGACCTCATCCTGGAAACATTCTTGTATCAACATGTTAAACAAGCTACGAGGATGAGGGAAGGGGACGTTCCCTCCATGCTAGATTTGATATTTACCAGGAAGGAGGAAGAGATATTTGACATTCAGTACCTTCCTCCCTTGGGTAAAAGTGACCATGTCTTTTTGGGAATAAAGTATGCAATGCGTTATAAGCTGGAAGAAAATTAAGAGGTTGAAGCAGTTGAAAAACCAGACTTCAGGAGAGGACATTATGGTGACCTTAGAAATTTTTTAGTGAGTATAATTGGACAGACTTTATGCTAGGCAAGGAAGTGAATGTGATGTATGTCAAGTTTTGTGAAATATATGATAAAGGCACAAAAAAATTTATACCAAAACAGAGATGCAGAACTAGAAAACAGGAGTGGTTCAATAGAAATTGCGAGAGGGCTAGAGACCAAAAGACACAAAATTGAAATCAATACAGGAAGAGGCCGAACCCCCAAACATACCAGCGATACAAAGATGCGAGAAACAACTACACAGCAGTGAGGAGAGAGGCAGAAAGAAATTTTGAAAAAGGGATTGCAGACAAATGTAAAACAGAACCAGGTCTATTCTATAAATTCATAAACAACAAATTGCAGGTAAAGGATAATATTCAGAGGTTGAAAATGGGAATAGATTCACAGAAGATGAAAAGGAAATGTGTGAAACACTAAACTAAAAGTTCCAAAGTGTGTTTGTACAAAATGAAATCTTTAGGGAACCAGACAATAAGAATTCCAGAGAACAACATAGAGCACATAGAGGTGTCTAGAGACGAAGTGGAAAAAATGCTAAAGGAGCTAGGTAAGAACAAAGCAGTTGGTCCGGATGGAGTTTCACCATGGGTTCTGAGAGAATGTGCACCTGAGCTCAGCATTCCACTTCAACTGATTTTTCAGGCATCCCTGTGTACAGGAGCTGTAGCTGATGTGTGGAAAAAGGCTAACATAGTTCCAATCTACAAAAGTGGAAACAGGGAAGCCCCCTTAATTATAGACCTGTATCATTGACAAGTGTAATAGTCAAAATATTGGAAAAAATAATAAAAACTAAATGGGTAGAACACCTGGAGGAAAACGATATAATATCAGACAGACAGTATGGTTTTCGATCTAAGATCCTGTGTAACGAACTTGCTCAGTTTTTATGATCGAGCCACAGATTTTACAAGAAAGAGATGGTTGGGTTGACTGCATCTATCTGGACCTAAAAAAGGTTTTCGACAGAGTTCCCCATAAGAGGTTGTTCTGGAAACTGGAACATATTGGAGGAGAGACAGGTAAGCTACTAACATGGATGAAAAATTTCCTAACTGACAGAAAAATGAGGGCCATAATCAGAGGCAAGGTATCGGATTGGAGGAATGTCACGAGTGGAGTACCTCAGGGTTCAGTTCTTGCACCGGTAATGTTCATTGTCTACATAAACGATCTACCAGTGGGAATACAGAATTACATGAACATGTTTGCTGATGATGCTAAGATAATAGGGAAGATAAGAAACCTAGATGATTATCATGCCCTTCAAGAAGACCTGGACAAAATAAGTATTTGGAGCAACACTTGGCAAATGGAATTTAATGTGAATAAATGCCATGTTATGGAATGTGGAATTGGAGAACATAGACCCCACACAAAATATAAATTATGTGAGAAATCTTTAAAGAATTCTGATAAAGAAAAGGATCTAGGGGTGGTTTTAGATAGAAAACTGTCACCTGAGGACCACATTAAGAACATTGTGCGAGGAGCCTATGCTACACTTTCTAACTTCAGAATTGCTTTTAAATACATGGATGGAGAAATACTAAAGAAATTGTTCACGACTTATTATACCAAAGCTGGAATATGCAGTGGTTGTATGGTGCCCATATCTTAAGAAGCACATCAACAAACTGGAAAAGGTGCAACGACATGCCACTAAGTGGCTCCCAGAACTGAAGGACAAGAGCTACGAGGAGAGATTAAAGGCATTAAACATGCAAAAACTAGAAGATAGAAGAAAAAGAGGTGATATGATCACTACATTCAAAATAGTAACAGGAATCGATAAAATTGATAGGGAAGAATTCCTGAGACCGGAACTTCAAGAACAAGAGGTCATAGATTAAACTAACGAAACAAAGCTGCCGGAGAAATATACGAAAATTCACTTTTGTAAACAGAGTGGTAGACGGTTGGAACAAGTTAAGTGAGAAGGTGGTGGAGGCCAAGACCGTCAGTAGTTTCAAAGCGTTATATGACAAAGAGTGCTGGGAAGACGGGACACCACGAGCGTAGCTCTCATACTGTAACTACACTTAGGTAATTACACACACACACACACAGCCTCTACCAAGGAGAGGTTAGAGGCACTAAATATGCCAAAACTAGAAGACAGAAGAAAAGAGGTGATATGATCACTACATACAAAATAGTAACAGGAATTGATAAAATCGATAGGGAAGATTTCCTGAGACCTGGAACTTCAAGAACAAGAGGTTATAGATATAAACTAGCTAAACACAGATGCCGAAGAAATATAAGAAAATTTACTTTCGCAAACAGTGGTAGATGGTTGGAACAAGTTAGGGGAGAAGGTGGTGGAGGCCAAGACCATCAGTAGTTTCAAAGCGTTATATGCAAAGAGTGCTGGGAAGACAGGACACCACGAGCGTAGCTCTCATACTGTAACTACACTTAGGTAATTACAGTGAGTGAGTGAGTGAGTGAGTGAGTGAGTGAGTGAGTGAGTGAGTGAGTGAGTGAGTGAGTGAGTGAGTGAGTGAGTGAGTGAGTGAGTGAGTGAGTGAGTGAGTGAGTGAGCGAGTGAGTGAGTGAGTGAGTGAGGGAGGGAGGTAGGGAGGGAGGGAGGGAGGTGCGTGCGTGCGTCGTAGAATTCTACGACCAGATGACAAAGATGAAGCAAGAAAGAGAAGGCTGGGCGGACTGCATTTTCTTGGATTGTCGGAAAGCCTTTGACACAGTACTGCATAAGAGGCTGGTACGTAAGCTGGAGAGACAGGCAGGTGTAGCTGGTAAGGTGCTCCAGTGGATAAGGGAGTACCTGAGCAATAGGAAGCAGAGAGTTACAGTGAGGGGTGAAACCTCAGATTGGCGTGAAGTCACCAGTGGAGTCCCACAGGGCTCTGTACTCGGTCCTGTCTTGTTTCCGATATATGAAAATGATCTCCCGGAGGGTATAGATTCATTTCTCTCAATGTTTCTGCTCAATGTACACCTATCTCTCAAAGATAGGTGTATGGAGCAGGAGGCCAGATACAACGTACCATCTGGGAGATGAAATACTTCAAGAGTCAGAGAAAGAAAAAGACTTGGGGGTTGATATCAAACCAGACTTGTCCCCTGCAGCCCATATCAAGAGGATAACATCAGCGGCATATGCTAGGCTGGCCAACATAAGAACAGCATTCAGAAACTTGTGTAAGGAATCATTCAGAACTTTGTATACCACATATGTTAGGCCAATCCTGGAGTACGCAGCCCCAGCATGGAGTCCATATCTAGTCAAGGATAAGACTAAACTGGAAAAGGTTCAAAGGTTTGCCACCAGACTAGTACCAAGCTGAGAGGTATGAGCTACGAGGAGAGACTACGAGAATTAAACCTCACTTCGCGGGAAGACAGAAGAGTTAGGGGGGACATGATCACAACATTCAAGATTCTCAAGGGAATTGATAGGGTAGATAAAGACAGTCTATTTAACACACTAGTATCCCGGAAGCTAAGCCCCGGAAGCACCTCAAGGTAACCTCAAGGTAACCTCCCCTAGTGCGTGTGCCCTGTATCCCCTAGGGCACACGCACTAGGGGATACAGGTGGAAACTGAGTGCCCAAATGAGCCACAGAGATGTTAGAAAGAACTTTTTGTAGTATCAGAGTGGTTGACAAACGGAAGGCATTAGGAAGCGATGTGGTGGAGGCTGACTCCATACACAGTTTCAAGTGTAGATATGATAGAGCCCAATAGGCTCAGGAACCTGTACACCTGTTGTGCTCACCTAGTTGTGCTTGCGGGGGTTGAGCTTTAGCTCTTTGGTCCTGCCTCTCAACCGTCTATCAACCTTTTACACTTAGGTAATTACCTGTTGATTGACGGTTGAGAGGCGGGACCAAAGCACTAAGCTCAACCCCCGCAAGCACAACTAGGTGAGTACACACACACCTGGACTGGAGCTGGAGGAGTCAGGAGTCAAACTGCAGCAAGCTCCTGGAAATATCATATTACCTAAGTATTGGGAGCAGGTTGAGGGCTACAGTGGTGTCCTAGGTTACATAAAGGTTCAGGGAAGTGTAAAAGCAAATAAAATACAATAAACAAGTAAAGGTGAGGGAAAATAGCAGAGTTGGAAAAGTTTGTTTTGGTTATAGAACAAAAACAAAGATGGCCACCGCCACCACCACCATTGGGAATGTAGACCCACCAACAGATGATTGTTTCAAAGAATTCTCACCACAAGATATAAGGAAAGGAGGTGTTCTTGGCAGGTTTGAGATAATTGAGGATATGCAAAAAAAAGTATGAAGAAAAAGTGCTTAAACTAGAAGAGGACAATGGAGTTCTTAGGAGTGAGCTTTGCACTCTGAAAGGGAGTATTCTTCAGCAAGGTAAGATTATTACTGCATCAACGGATAGGGTAACAAATCAGGAGGAGCAAATCAAAGAATTAGTGAAAGAAAACGAGGTGTGGAAAGTGAAGTGTGGTGACTTTGACGCAATAAACAAGAAAATACTCATATGGTGAACAACTCCAAGGGAGCCTGAGGGCTAACACAGAGTTAGGCAAGGATCTCCATCTGGAAACTTCACTGACAACTCACATAAAGGAGGTTAATAAAGAACTAGAAAAGTATAAAGAAGAAATAAAAGAGACATATGCCCAAGTTGTAAAAGAGAAAGAGACAATCAAGGAAATGTGTTTGGAAGTCAAAACCAGAAATGACAAACAAGAAGCGGATCTTAGGTAAGCAATTAGGAAAGAACTGGTAACCAACAGTAAACTGGTACAAAACACTGTAGATAGAATTAAGTTCATAATAGTTTTTGGATGTGTAGGAAGGAAATTCCATCTAAGGTGGACCGAGCAGCAGAAGAGATGAAAATCATAGAAAAAAATAGTAGGAATAGAAGGCCTAAATTCAAAGGAGCATGTCAGTGATTTTAGGAGGATAGGAAAATATGAGAGACAAAAACCGCCCCTTAAGGGTGACGTTTAATGGAGTGAAAAATGACAGAAGTGCTTCGGAATACCAGAAAACTGCAATGTGATGAGGATGGCAAACTTTGGTCAATAAGACAAGACCTCTCAAAAGAGGACATAGAAAAGCTGAAAATGAACCTCACTGAAGCGAAACGTCTAAATGGGGATAGAAATGAAGAAAGAAATTCTTTTTTTCTACAAAGTGTCAGGGACTGGAAAGCTTGTGAAATGGTACATAAAGACAAAGCAACAAAATCATTAAAGGAAGGGGGTGTAACGTACAAAGGGAAGGGGAAAATATTCCTGAAAATAGTATATACAAATATAGATGGAGTGAGATTGAAAATATTGGAGTTGAAAGATTAATCAAGCTCAAAGTCCCAGATATTGTCGCATTAACAGAGACTAAACTTGAAGAAAATATTTTAAATGAGGTCGTGTTCCGAAGGGGCTACTCAGTTTGGAGACGTGACAGGAAAACTAAGAAGGGGGGAGGAGTGGCTGTGCTGGTGAAAGAACACCTGAAGGTAAGAGAATTAATGTTTGAAAACCCTAGAGATAATGGCATTGCAGCTCTGTAATCAAGATGATAAGCTGATAATTTTAATTGCCTACAGCCCACCAGCAAGCAACACATAGACAAAGGAAGAACTGGATGACAAACGAGAGGGTCTCATAATGGTCATGAGAGAGCTTATGGTAAGAGCTGACAAAGATAAATCCTGATTGTTGGTACTGGGGGACTTAAACTTTAAGGCAATAGACTGGGAGGCCTACGAGGCAAAAACAGAGGACATTTGGACAGGCAGGTTTGTAAACCTCATCTTGGAGACATTTATGTATCAACACGCCAAGCAGGCCACAAGAATGAGGGAAGGGGATGTTCCGTCAGTACTGGATCTAGTATTCACCAGGAAAGAGGAGGAGGTATTTGACATCCAGTACCTTCCCCCCTTGGGAAAGAGTGATCACGTCCTCTTGGACATTAAATACGCTATGCGATATAATCTAGTAGAGAATGGGGACAGTGAAACAGTTGTTAAACTCTATTTCAAGAGAGGATGCTATGGGGAACTTAAAACATTTTTTCTTGGGTATAATTGGACAGACTTGTTGCTAGGCAAGGAAGTAATTGAGATGTATGCCAAATTTTGCACAATATGTGACGAAGGCACACAAACATTCATACCAAAACAGACATGCAGACCTGGGAAACAGGGTTGGTTCAACAGAAATTGCAAGAGGGCCAGAGATCAAAAAGACAAAAGCATGGAATCATTATGGAAAGAGGCCAAACCCCCAAACATACCAGCGATACAAAGATGCAAGAAACAACTATACGTCAGTAAGGAGAGAGGCAGAGAGGGACTTTGAGAATGGTATAGCAGACAAATGTAAATCAAATCCATGCCTTTTCTATAAATTCATTAAAAGTAAGCTGCAGGTAAAGGATAATATTCAGAGGATAAAAATGGGGGACAGATACACGGAAAATGAAAATGAAATGTGTGAAACATTAAACGAAAAGTTCCAAAGTGTGTTTGTACAAAATGAGATCATCAGAGAACCAGACACAATAAGAATTCCATAGAACGTATAGAGGTGCCTAAGAGATGAAGTGGAAAATATGCTAAAGGAGCCAAGTAAGAATAAAGCAGTTGGCCCAGATGGAGTTTCACCATGGGTTCTGAGAGAATGTGCATCCGAGCTCAGCATTCGACTTCACCTGATCTTTCAGGCATCCCTGAGTACATGAGTCGTAGCAGATGTGTGGAAACAGGCTAACATAGTTCCAATCTACAGAAGTGGCAGCAGGGAAGACCCCCTCAATTATAGACCTGTATCATTGACTAGTGAAATAGTGAAAGTATTGGAAAAACTAATCAAAACTAAATGGGTAGAACACCTGGAGAGAAATGATATTATATCAGACAGACAGTATGGTTTTTGATCTGGAAGATCCTGTGTATCGAATTTACTCAGTTTCTATGATCGAGCAACAGAGATATTACAGGAAAGAGATGGTTGGGTTGACTGCATCTATCTGGACCTAAAAAAGGCTTTTGACATAAGAGGTTGTTCTGGAAACTGGAAAATATTGGAGGGGTTACAGGTAAGCTTCTAACATGAATGAAAAATTTCCTGACTGATAGAAAAATGAGGGCAGTAATCAGAGGCAATGTATCGGACTGGAGAAATGTTACAAGTGGGGTACTACAGGGTTCAGTTCTTGCACCAGTGATGTTTATTGTCTACATAAATGATCTACCAATTGGTATACA
This sequence comes from Procambarus virginalis, assembly GCA_020271785.1. Taxonomy (NCBI): domain Eukaryota; kingdom Metazoa; phylum Arthropoda; class Malacostraca; order Decapoda; family Cambaridae; genus Procambarus; species Procambarus virginalis. The sequence continues at coordinate 7,160 of WNGS01002921.1, read as the reverse complement.
AAATTATATGAACATGTTTGCTGATGATGCTAAGATAATAGGTAGGATAAGAAACTTAGATGATTGTCATGCCCTTCAAGATGACCTGGACAAAATAAGTATATGGAGCACGACTTAGTAAATGGAATTTAATGTTAATAAATGCCATGTTATGGAATGTGGAATAAGAGAACATAGACCCCACACAACCTATATATTATGTGAGAAATCTTTAAAGAATTCTGATAAAGAAAGAGATCTAGGGGTGGTTCTATAATAGAAAACTATCACCTGAGGACCACATAAAGAACGTTGTACGAGGAGCCTATGCCACACTTTCTAACTTCTGAATTGCTTTTAAATACATGGATGGCAATTTACTAAAGAAATTGTTCACGACTTTTGTTAGGCCAAAGCTAGAATATGCAGCGGTTGCGTGGTGCCCATATCTTAAGAAGCACATCAACAAACTGGAAAAGGTGCAAAGACATGCTATTAAGTGGCTCCCAGAACTGAAGGGCAAGAGCTACGAGGAGAGGTTAGAGGCATTAAATATGCCAAAACTAGAAGACAGAAGAAAAAGAGGTGATATGATCACCAAGAGGGCATTGATATAATCAGTCTCCACAACAAATTGGCAAAATTGTATATTATAGTGAACTATCATGTAGAAATAATCAGCAAATTGAAAGAAAGTAATGACCATTGGTGTAGCAAGGTTTTAGGTCTTGAGGGGTTTAGTGAATGACTTATGCAAGGACAAGAATCAATTGGAAACAAATTGCAAAGCCATGGAAGAGGAAAAAAAACTCTTAAAAATAGCTTTGGAAGAAGTTAAAGCAAATTTAAACTTGAATGACTACAATAAGTTACGTAAGGAAATTCAACAGGAAAAACAGCTTTTGTCAGTACAGATGGAGGAAGTTACACAGGGAATAAAACAGTGCAAGAAAGATATGCAACTCACCTATGCACAAGTGGCCAAGGAGAAGGAAAAAATTCAAGAATCAGTAAAGGAAGCCAAACACTGCAGCAACCAGGATAAAACAAACATTAGGCTGGAAGTTAGGAAGGAACTGGCATCAAATCCTAAATTGGTGCAAAAAACAGTTTATCGAATTAAGTCCCTGATAATTTTTGGCTGCAAAGAAAAGGAGATAACATCTAGGTCAGAAAGACCTGCAGAAGAAAAGTAGTAGTAGATAAAATTGTTGGCCTTGTGGAAGGTCTTACTACCATAGAGAATGTCTGCAACTACAGGAGGATTGGAAAGTACGTAAAAGGGAAAGATCGACCTTTGAAGGTCACCCTAAATGGTGCCGAACAGAAGGAAGAAGCAGTAAGGAATGCTAGAAAATTGCAAAGTGATGAGGAAGGGAAACTATAGTCATTAAGACGAGATCTTTCAGAAGAAGACAGACACTAAACTGAACCTCGTCGAGGCAAAACGTCTAAATGAGAGCAGGAATGAAGAAGAAATCAATATTTTTTTTTCTACAAAGTGATAGGGGTAGGAAGAACAGTAAAATGGTACAAAAAGGCAAACCAACAACACTAGAGAAAGGGGTAGTGAAGAATAAGGAGCGGGGGAACATGTTCCTGAAAATTGCATACACCAACATAGATGGAGCGAGATCAAAGATACTGGAGTCAAGTGATGTAATACAGCTGCAGACATTGTTGCACTCAGAGAGACAAAACTTGAAGATGATATTTTAAATGAGGTCATATTAAACGAGGCTACTTCATGTGGAGATGGGACAGAAAAATTAGGAGGTGGTGGTGTTGCTGTGCTGGTGAAAGAACACCTAAAGGTAAATGAAATAATGATTGCCAATTCACTAGAAGTTGCCATAATAGCACTAGACATCTGCAATCAGGATGATAAACTAACGATCATAAATGCATATAGTCCACCGCCATACAACACATGGTCAAAGGAGATAATAAACGATAATAAACGAGAGGGGCTTATACCAATAACGAGAGAAATTATAGTGAGAGCTGATAAAAATAGATCACGACTGTTGATAGTTGGTGACTTCAACTTTTAAATCCATAGACTGGTAGGCATATGAATCTAGAACAGAGGATTTTTGGACTTGTAGATTCGTAAACCTCATCCCGGAAACATTCATGTTTCAACATGTTAAACACGCTACGAGGATGAGGGAAGAGGATGTTCCCTCCATGCTGGATTTGATATATATCAGGAAAGAGGAAGAGATATTTGACATTCAGTACCTTCCTCCCTTGGGTAGAAGTGACTCTTTTTGAGAATAAAGTATGCAATGCTTTATTATCTGGAAGAAAATGAGGTTGAAGCAGTTAAAAAACCTGATTTCAGGAGAGGTCATTATGGGAAACTCAGACATTTCTTTAAGGAATTTGACTGGAAAGACTTGTTGTTAGGACATGAAGTAAATGAGATGTATGTCAAGTTTTGTGAAATATATGATAAAGGTACAAAAAAATTTATACCAAAGCAGAGATGCAAAACTAGATAACAGGATTGGTTCAACAGAAATTGCGAGAGGGTTAGAGACCAAAAAAAAACAGCGTTGAAAGTAATGAAATGCCATTTTCTGGGCGAGTCCTAGAGGCTTCCCGGAGCTATCCAGGCTGAATAGATATGTATAACTTTCTGGCATCAAAGTGCTTGGAGTTCTTGCCTACCGGGGACTACGAGCCAGAACCTGGCCCCCTCAGAGAGGCATGAGGAGCAATGGCCTATAGAAACACCCCCTGTGATTGGGAGCAGACTATATCTGCCATCGACTGGGATAGGCACCCAGAAAGGTAGGCGCCCCAAAACAAACCCCTATTCTGGTGAAAATATTGGTACCGAAAGCTGAACGAGTGGAAAGAACTCCCCAAACAAAATTATCAAACTAGCTCAAACTAGCATGACATCATCACGTCACCGCACCACCGTCTGCGCAACCCCCCCCCCCTCCCCAGGAGGGGGAAGAGGGAGCCCCAGACCCTCCATGCTGGCGATCCAACTGGCAGTTCTTAGGCTGGATGTCAAAATACGCAAAAAACACTGCCGACCTTAGGGAGGGATGCTGGGGAGCCTCTGGGACTCACCCAGAAAATGACATTTCATTACATTCAATGCTGGTTTTCTGGGGAGGGGGAGCCCCGTCGGTTCCCCAGAGCTATCTCACCACAGATAAGGAAAATAGGGAAGGATGCAGGAGGTGGACGTTACGCGCCCAAACCTAAAAAACCAAGACCAAAGACGAAACAAAGACCTTGCAGACCTGAATCCCCGAACAGGAAAGAGGGAAGAAGAGAAACGCAGACAACCAAAACGTGTCCACAACCCCAGAGGCCAAGACGCGCAGAGAACAGCAAAAAAAAAAAAACGTAACCAAACAACAAAGGAAGCACACCCCCCCAGCCCGACCAACCAAGCAACAACCCAAGGACCAAAATGAGAAGGCCAACGACCAGGAGGGCACCAGAAACTCAAGAGCAGGCCCGAGGTAAAACAATGCCCAAGACAGCAAGTGGAATGGAGCAGAGAGAACAGCAACACCGAACGCAAGCTGGAGCGGCTCCGCCAGCACCACCCAATACGAGGAGACAGTACACAGTTCCAGACGACGGTCCCGGAACAACCCGAAGGGAAGACAAGCCAACCATATCAGAGACCGAAGGACCCTTTGCAGTGATAGGAAAACCAGAAGGACCGCCAAGAAAACCACACACTGCCCCCGAGGCGAAACACGCAGGTGGGAAACCAACAATGAACCCACCAGTGCCGACAAGTGATGAGAAACCAGAGACAAAAACCCGAGACACGAAAACTCGAGGGGAAGAACGAACCAGCCCTGTACAGAGCAGGACCGAAACCCAAAAAGAGATGGAGCCGTGGAAAGACCCACCTGACTGGAACCGAGGAAAGCAGCAGGTCTAGCCATGGCAGGCAAAAACCAAAAGGAACAGCGCCAGGGAAACAAGAAAACCCAATCTCAGCGAGCCAAAAAACCAGCGTTGAATGTAATGAAACGCCATTTTCTGGGTGAGTCCCGGAGGCTCCCCGGAGCTATCCCAGGCTGATATGCTAATGTCAGACTTTGGCATCAGTCATGTGTATGGAGTTCTTAGGCCTACCGGGGACCACGGCCAGAACGGGCCCCCTCAGAGAGGCACGGGGAGCAATGGCCTATAGAAGCCCCCGTGTGATTGGAAGCATTCTATGTCTGCCATCGACCGGGACAGGCACCCAGAAAGGTAAGCGCCCCAAAACAAACCCCTATTCTGGTTAAAATTGCTACCAAAAGCCAAACTAGTGGATAGAACTCCCCAACAGAAAAACAAGCAAACTAGTATGACGTCACACGTCACCGCGCCGCTGTCTGCGCAGCTCCCCCCTCCCGGGAGGGGGAAGGGGGAGCCCCAGACCTCCCACGCCGGCTATCCACCCATCAGTTCTGAGGCTGGATGTCAAGACACGCGAAAAAAAAAAACGCCGACCGGAGGGAGGGAGGGTTGCCGGGGAGCCTCCGGGACTCACCCAGAAAATGGCGTTTCATTACATTCAACGCTGGTTTTCTGGGGGGAGCCCCGTCGGCTCCCCGGAGCTAACTACCCACAGAGGAAGATCAAAAGGGACGGAACCGGGAGGCGGACACCACGCACCCCTCCCCCTGGAAGCGATACAACCGGCAGCAACGCCAACCCAAGGCGCCACAGCCCCGGAAAGTACTGGGAACAACACAAGAACAACGAGCAGCAAGGCCCCTGAACGAACACCAAAGATCCATGCCCGAAAGACTGCTCGAACACGTCATCCAGACGGCAGCGAGAGCAGCAAAGCCACGAACATCACGGGCAGGAGTTAAGAACACAGGCAGCCGAGCCGCAAGAACACGGCTGACAACCCAGGACACCATCACAGGCGAACCGGGAAGAACAGAACCGGATCAACGCAAAACGCGCTCCGGACACAGACGCCATGGCACACAGCGGAGACCAGGATGGTGCAAGCGGCGCACGAACAGGCCGGAGGGGAAACGACGCACAAGACAGCGTACTAACGGTGTAGAAGCAACACCAAGACCGAAAGCAAGCCAAAGCGGCCCCGCCAGCGCCGCACAAAAGAGAGGCGACAGTATGTGGCACGACGACGGCCCCCAACCCCCACCAAAAACCAAGCCGACGCTAACAAGAGGAACCACCTAAGAAGGGACAGGAAAAGGAAGGACCGCCAAAACACCCCATACTGCCGCCAAGAGAAACACGCAGGTGGGACACCGACCACCAGCTGGAGGCGAGACCACGAGGCAGACGGAAACAGCCCCGACAAGGCCCCTCCAAGCCCAGGAAAAGGCGGAGCCGCAAGAAGATCTCGGGCGCGACCACCGAACGCAGGTGGCACAAGATGGAACGTCTGCCGACCAGCATCCCAAAGTATCTCCGGGAAGTCTCATCATCTGTCGATGGAGACCTGACCAAATGTAAACTGGGTCAACAAAATTATTCGCACACCCTCCGTCACTATGTGATGGAGTGCGAAAAGATACGTGAAGTTAGAGACATTCTATAACCAATGTTCCAGCGATGTGCAAAGATTTCATTCAAAAGGATCTGCCACCAGAAATTGTAGCCAAACATCCCCAGTTTGCTAACAGTAGGTAGCAACTGAGTGATTGTAACCTATCCACCGCTGCCCACTGGATGGGGGGCGGTGTGCAGGACAAACATATAATTTTGACACCAGCACTTCACATGTCAGTTGCTTAATTTAGAACCTGTACTCGAGGTCGATCTCGAACCCATTGTTGATGTGACTACTTATTGAATTTGTAACTAGCTCATCAAGATTGTAACTTGCTGAGCTAAATGAAGTGTGGGGTTCAGTCCCTGAGCCCATTATGTGCCTCTAACCCTTTCCACTACCGCCCACAAGATGGGTATGGGGTGCATAATAAATGAACGAAACTAACTGCCGAACAGAAGAACTCCAAGCAAGCAAACCTGCCAGGAGTTCAGAAATGACGGGTCCGACGCGGGACATCGCCAGACCCGAAAAACCCAATTGGCAGGGCAAGCAAGGAAACAAAGAAGGCGGACGGGTTGCCGCCAGAACCGTACCCGAACCAAGAGGTACGAGCAACTGCAACAGACAGAGACAAAGAAGCACACCACAGGACCCAGGCCGAAAAAAGCCCAAGAAGCCAAGGAACACACATAGAACACCCCTGCGGCAGAGGAGGAAAACAAGGGAACGCACAAGCAAGGAAGTGGTGGAAACCGACCACGCCCCCCAACATAGCAGCAAGTGCAGGCAAAACAGACAAAAGGAGATGCCAGGAAAAACGACAGGGGTGAGACAGTACGAAAGAGCAGAAGCATAAAAACCCCAGGAATAAGGACACGCCACCGCAAAACACGGTACTAAAGCACACGCGCAGTAGTAGCAACAGGCACCACCGCAACATGCCACAGGTAAAGAGCAACTCGCTTCTGCAAAGGCAGAGAATGGAGCAGACAGACCCCAGACAGGGCCACGGAGACACGACAGAACCCAGCAGGCCCAGGAACCCGCATACCAGGCGACCGGGCGGAGAAACCCGCTCAAAATCGGCAGGATAAGGAACTGGGAGCTCACGTACACCCCAAGCCTGGCCCGAGGCCAGGCTAGACCGGCCAGAGGGAGGCCCACCAGGCAGCCACATGGAGCGGCCTGCAGGCCCACAGACTCCCACAACCAGGATGGCCATAACTAATTCGAAAGCAAGCTAGCGAGCCCCGGAAGTCCACGGATGGACCATAAGGGGCATAACTGGCAATCCCCCACAGTGTTCAGCGTTGTTACACCTATAATAGGGTAAGTAACAATTGTAATTACGAAACCATAAGACGCTCATTTCAACATACTAAGTAGGGTAAGGAAGGTCGGTGTTTCCATGAAGTTCCGAAAAGGAAACGATGATGTTTAGCATGTCACCCATGCACGTAACTAATAAGGCAAGAACGACTTATTAAATGTTGCGAGGACGGGGTGGTTCAAGAGAGACTGGAGAAGCACCTCCAAAGGATACCCGATCAACCAGGCTGTGACTCGTACGTTAGGCAGCGAGCAGCCACGTCAACAGCCAGGATGAGCAGTCCAGGAGGCCTGGTCGACGACGGGCCGCAGGGACGCTAAGCCCCGGAAGCACCAAGGA
>WNGS01002920.1:7422-24702 GCA_020271785.1 Procambarus virginalis | reverse complement strand
CCACACTAGTTACTGTGGTAACCCTCCCCACAAGTTACTGTGGTGACCCTCCACACTAGTTACTGTGGTAACTCTCCACACAAGTTACTGTGGTGACCCTCCACACTAGTTACTGTGGTAACCCTCCCCACAAGTTACTGTGGTGACCCTCCAATCTAGTTACTTTGGTAACTCTCCACACTAGTTACATTGGTAACCCTTCATACTAGTTACTCAGGTGACAGTCCACACTAGTTACTGCGGTTACCCTCCACACTAGTTACTGAGTTGACCCTCCACAATAGTTTCTGTCGTGACCCTCCACACTAGTTACTGTGGTGACCCTCCAAACTAGTTACTGTGGTCACACTCCACGGAAGATACTTAGGTTACCTTCGACACTAGTTTCGGAGGTTACCCTCCTTACTACTTACGGAGGTGACCCTCCACTCTAGTTACTGAGGTTCACCTCCACACTAGTTACAGATGTGACCCTCCACAATAGTTACTGAGGTGACCCTCCACACTGGATACTGAGGTTACCCTCCTCACTAGTTACTATGGTATCCCTCCACACTAGTTTCTGAAGTGATCCTTCACTCTAGTTACTATGGTAACCCTCCTCACTAGTTACTGTGGTGACTGACGTGACCTTCCAAACTAGTTACTGTGCTGACCCTCCACACTACTTTGGTGTTCCTCCACACTAGTTTCTGTGGTGACCCTAAACACTAGTTACTGTGATGACCCTTCACAATAAATACTGATGTGACCCTCCTCACAAGTTATTCAGGTGACCCTCCACACTAGTTACTGTGGTGACCCTCCACACTAGAGACTGAGGTAACCCTCTACAATAGTTACAGAGGTGACCCTCCACACTAGTTACTGTGCTAGCCCTCCACACTAGTTACTGTGGTAGCCCTCCACACTAGTTACTGTGGTAACCCTCCACACTAGCTACTGTGGTGACTGAGGTGACCCTACACACTAGTTACTGTGGTAACCCTCCATACTAGTTATTCAGGTGACCCTCCACACTAGTTACTCTGGTGACCCTCCACACTAGTTACTGTGGTGACCCTCCACACTAGTTACTATGGTGACCCTCCACACTAGTTACTATGGTGACCCTCCACACTAGTTACTATGGTGACCCTCCACACTAGTTACTATGGTGACCCTCCACACTAGTTACTGTGGTGACCCTACAGACTAGTTACTGTGGTGACCCTTCACACTAGTTACTATGGTGACCCAACACACTAGTTACTATGGTGACCCTTCACACTAGTTACTATAATGACCCTCCACACTAGTTACTATGGTGACCCTCCACACTAGTTACTGTGGTGACCCTACACACTAGTTACTGAGGTGACCCTCCACACTAGTTACTGTGGTGACCCTTCACACTAGTTACTGTGGTGACCCTTCACACTAGTTACTATGGTGACCCTTCACACTAGTTACTATGGTGACCCTCCACACTAGTTACTGTGGTGACCCTCCAAACGAGTCACTGCGGTGACCCTCCACACTAGTTACTGTGGTGACCCTCCACACTAGTTACTGTGGTGACCCTCCAAACGAGTCACTGCGGTGACCCTCCACACTAGTTACTGTGGTGACCCTCCACACTAGTTACTATGGTGACCCTTCACACTAGTTACTATGGTGACCCTTCACACTAGTTACTATGATGACCCTCCACACTAGTTACTGTGGTGACCCTCCAAACGAGGCACTGCGGTGACCCTCCACACTAGTTACTGTGGTGACCCTCCACACTAGTTACTGAGGTGACCCTCCACACTAGTTACTGTGGTGACCCTCCATACTATTTACTGTGGTGACTGAGGTGACCCTACACACTAGTTACTATGCTGGCCTTCCACACTAGTTACTTTGGTGACCCTCCACACTAGTTACTGTGGTGACCCTCCACACTAGTTACTGTGGTGACCCTACACACTAGTTACTGTGGTGACCCTACACACTAGTTACTGTGATGACCCTCCACACTAGTTACTGTGGTGACCCTACACACTAGTTACTGTGGTGACCCTACACACTAGTTCCTGTGGTGACCCTCCACACTAGTTACTATGGTGGCCCTACACACTAGTTACTATGGTGGCCCTACACACTAGTTACTGTAGTGACCCTCCACACTAGTTACTGTGGTGACCCTACACACTAGTTACTGTGGTGACCCTACACACTAGTTACTGTGGTGACCCTCCACACTAGTTACTATGGTGGCCCTACACACTAGTTACTATGGTGGCCCTACACACTAGTTACTATGGTGGCCCTAAACACTAGTTACTATGGTGGCCCTACACACTAGTTACTGTAGTGACCCTCCACACTAGTTACTGTGGTGACCCTACACACTAGTTACTGTGGTGACCCTACACACTAGTTACTGTGGTGACCCTCCACACTAGTTACTGTGGTGACCCTACACACTAGTTACTGTGGTGACCCTACACACTAGTTACTGTGATGACCCTCCACACTAGTTACTGTGGTGACCCTACACACTAGTTACTGTGGTGACCCTCCACACTAGTTACAGTGGTGACCCTCCACACTAATTACTATGGTGACCCTCCACACTAGTTACTATGGTGACCCTCCACACTAGTTACTATGGTGACCCTCCACACTAGTTACTGTGGTGACCCTACAGACTAGTTACTGTGGTGACCCTTCACACTAGTTACTATGGTGACCCTCCACACTAGTTACTATGGTGACCCTTCACACTAGTTACTATGGTGACCCTCCACACTAGTTACTGTGGTGACCCTCCAAACGAGTCACTGCGGTGACCCTCCACACTAGGTACTGTGGTGACCCTCCACACTAGTTACTGTGGTGACCCTCCAAACGAGTCACTGCGGTGACCCTCCACACTAGTTACTGTGGTTATCCTCCACACTAGTTACTGTGGTGACCCTCCACACTAGTTACTATGGTGACCATTCACACTAGTTACTATAGTGACCCTTCACACTAGTTACTATGGTGACCCTCCACACTAGTTTCTGTGGTGACCCTCCAAACGAGGCACTGCGGTGACCCTCCACACTAGTTACTGTGGTGACCCTCCATACTATTTACTGTGGTGACTGAGTTGACCCTACACACTAGTTACTATGCTGGCCTTCCACACTAGTTACTTTGGTGACCCTCCACACTAGTTACTGAGGTGTCCCTCCACACTAGTTACTGTGGTGACCCTTCACACTAGTTACTTTGGTGACCCCCCACACTAGATATTCAGTTTACCCTCCACACTAGTTACTGTGGTGCACCTCCACACTAGTTTCTGTGGTGACCGTCCTCACTAGTTACTGAGGTTACCCTCCACACTATTTACTGAGGTGACCCTACACACTAGTTACTCTGGTGACCCTCCAAACTAGTTACTGTGGTGACCCTCCAAACTAGTTACTGTGGTCACCCTCCACGCCAGTTACTTAGTTACCCTCCACACTAGTTTCTGAGGATACCCTCCTTACTAGTTACTCAGGTGACCCTCTGTCCTAGTTACTGTGGTAACCCCACACTAGTTACTCAGATGACCCTCCATACAGTTACTGTGATAACCCTCCACACTAGTTACTCAGGTGACCCTCCAATTAGTTACTGTGGTAACCCTTCACATAGTTACTGTGGTGACCCTTCTCACTAGTTACTGTGGTGACCCTTCACACTAGTTACTGTGGTGACCCTTCACACTAGTTACTGTGGGGACCCTTCACACTAGTTACTGTGGTGACCCTTCACACTAGTTACTGTGGTGGCCCTCCTCACTAGTTACTATAGTAACCCGCCACACTAGTTACTGTGGTGACCCTCCATACTAGTTACTGTGGTAACCCTCCACACTAGTTACTGAGGTGACCCTCCACAATAGTTACTGTGGTGAGTCTCCACACTAGTTACTGTGGTCAGACTCCACACTAGTTACTTAGGTTACCGTCCACACTAGTTACTGAGGTTACCCTCCACACTACTTACTGAGGTGACCCTCCACACTACTTACTGAGGTTATCCTCAACACTAGTTACTGTGGTGACCCTACACACTAGTTACTGTGGTGACCCTACACACTAGTTACTGTGGTGACCCTCCACACTAGTTACTGTGGTGACCATACACACTAGTTACTGTGGTGACCCTACACACTAGTTACTGTGATGACCCTCCACACTAGTTACTGTGTGACCCTACACACTAGTTACTGTGGTGACCCTACACAATAGTTACTGTGGTGACCCTCCACACTAGTTACTATGGTGGCCCTACACACTAGTTACTATGGTGGCCCTACACACTAGTTACTGTAGTGACCCTCCACACTAGTTACTGTGGTGACCCTACACACTAGTTACTGTGGTGACCCTACACACTAGTTACTGTGGTGACCCTCCACACTAGTTACTATGGTGGCCCTACACACTAGTTACTATGGTGGCCCTACACACTAGTTACTGAGGTGACCCTACACACTAGTTACTATGGTGACCCTACACACTAGTTACTGTGGTGACCCTACACACTAGTTACTACGGTGGCCCTACACACTAGTTACTGAGGTGACCCTACACACTAGTTACTATGGTGACCCTACACACTAGTTACTGTGGTGACCCTACACACTAGTTACTAAGGTGGCCCTACACACTAGTTACTATGGTGGCCCTACACACTAGTTACTGTGGTAGCCCTACACACTAGTTACTATGGTGGCCCTACACACTAGTTACTGTGGTGGCCCTCCACACTAGTTACTGTGGTGACCCTACACACTAGTTACTGTGGTGACCCTACACACTAGTTACTATGGTGGCCCTACACACTAGTTACTATGGTGGCCCTACACACTAGTTACTGTGGTGACCCTCCACACTAGTTACTATGGTGACCCTACACACTAGTTACTATGGTGGCCCTACACACTAGTTACTATGGTGGCCCTACACACTAGTTACTGTGGTGACCCTCCACACTAGTTACTGTGGTGACCCTACACACTAGTTACTGTGGTGACCCTACACACTAGTTACTGTGGTGACCCTCCACACTAGTTACTATGGTGGCCCTACACACTAGTTACTATGGTGCCCTACACACTAGTTACTGAGGTGACCCTACACACTAGTTACTATGGTGACCCTACACACTAGTTACTGTGGTGACCCTACACACTAGTTACTATGGTGGCCCTACACACTAGTTACTGTGGTGACCCTACACACTAGTTACTATGGTGACCCTACACACTAGTTACTGTGGTGACCCTACACACTAGTTACTATGGTGGCCCTACACACTAGTTACTATGGTGGCCCTACACACTAGTTACTGTGGTAGCCCTACACACTAGTTACTATGGTGGCCCTACACACTAGTTACTGTGGTGACCCTCCACACTAGTTACTGTGGTGACCCTACACACTAGTTACTGTGGTGACCCTACACACTAGTTACTATGGTGGCCCTACACACTAGTTACTATGGTGGCCCTACACACTAGTTACTGTGGTGACCCTACACACTAGTTACTGTGGTGACTAAGCTGACCCTACACACTAGTTACTACGTTGACCCTCCACACTAGTTCTGTGGTGACCCCACACTAGTTACTGTGGTGACCCTCCACACTAGTTACTGTGGTTACCCTCCACACTAGTTACTGAGGTTCCCTCTACACTAAATACTGATGTGACCCTCCACACCAGTTACTGTGGTGACTCGACACTAGTTACTGTATGACCTTCCACACTAGTTACTGAGGTGACCCTCTACACTAGTTACTGTGGTGACCCTCCACACTAGTTACTGTGGTGACCCTCCACACTAGTTACTGTGGTGACCCTACACACTAGTTACTGTGGTGACCCTACACACTAGTTACTGTGGTGACCCTACACACTAGTTACTGTGGTGACCCTACACACTAGTTACTGTGGTGACCCTACACACTAGTTACTGTGGTGACCCTACACACTAGTTACTGTGGTGACCCTACACACTAGTTACTGTGGTGACCCTACACACTAGTTACTGTGGTGACCCTACACACTAGTTACTGTGGTGACCCTACACACTAGTTACTGTGGTGGCCCTACACACTAGTTACTGTGGTGACCCTACACACTAGTTACTGTGGTGACCCTACACACTAGTTACTGTGGTGGCCCTACACACTAGTTACTGTGGTGACCCTACACACTAGTTACTATGGTGGCCCTACACACTAGTTACTATGGTGGCCCTACACACTAGTTACTGTGGTGACCCTCCACACTAGTTACTATGGTGGCCCTACACACTAGTTACTATGGTGGCCCTACACACTAGTTACTATGGTGGCCCTACACACTAGTTACTATGGTGGCCCTACACACTAGTTACTGTGGTGACCCTCCACACTAGTTACTATGGTGGCCCTACACACTAGTTACTATGGTGGCCCTACACACTAGTTACTGTGGTGACCCTACACACTAGTTACTATGGTGACCCTACACACTAGTTACTGTGGTGACCCTACACACTAGTTACTATGGTGGCCCTACACACTAGTTACTGTGGTGACCCTACACACTAGTTACTATGGTGACCCTACACACTAGTTACTGTGGTGACCCTACACACTAGTTACTATGGTGGCCCTACACACTAGTTACTATGGTGGCCCTACACACTAGTTACTGTGGTGCCCTACACACTAGTTACTATGGTGGCCCTACACACTAGTTACTGTGGTGGCCTCCACACTAGTTACTGTGGTGACCCTACACACTAGTTACTATGGTGACCCTACACACTAGTTACTATGGTGACCCTACACACTAGTTACTATGGTGGCCCTACACACTAGTTACTGTGGTGACCCTACACACTAGTTACTATGGTGGCCCTACACACTAGTTACTATGGTGGCCCTACACACTAGTTACTATGGTGGCCCTACACACTAGTTACTGTGGTGGCCCTCCACACTAGTTACTGTGGTGACCCTACACACTAGTTACTGTGGTGACCCTACACACTAGTTACTATGGTGGCCCTACACACTAGTTACTATGGTGGCCCTACACACTAGTTACTATGGTGGCCCTACACACTAGTTACTGTGGTGACCCTACACACTAGTTACTGTGGTGGCCCTACACACTAGTTACTGTGGTGGCCCTACACACTAGTTACTGTGGTGACCCTCCACACTAGTTACTGTGGTGACCCTACACACTAGTTACTATGGTGGCCCTACACACTAGTTACTGTGGTGACCCTCCACACTAGTTACTGTGGTGGCCCTACACACTAGTTACTATGGTGGCCCTACACACTAGTTACTATGGTGGCCCTCCACACTAGTTACTGTGGTGACCCTCCACACTAGTTACTGTGGTGACCCTCCACACTAGTTACTATGGTGGCCCTCCACACTAGTTACTATGGTGGCCCTCCACACTAGTTACTATGGTGACCCTCCACACTAGTTACTGTGGTGGCCCTACACACTAGTTACTGTGGTGGCCCTACACACTAGTTACTGTGGTGACCCTCCACACTAGTTACTGTGGTGACCCTACACACTAGTTACTGTGGTGACCCTACACACTAGTTACTATGGTGACCCTCCACACTAGTTACTATGGTGGCCCTCCACACTAGTTACTGTGGTGACCCTACACACTAGTTACTGAGGTGACCCTACACACTAGTTACTGTGGTGACCCTACACACTAGTTACTGTGGTGACCCTACACACTAGTTACTGTGGTGACCCTCCACACTAGTTACTGTGGTGACCCTACACACTAGTTACTGTGGTGACCCTACACACTAGTTACTGTGGTGACCCTACACACTAGTTACTGAGGTGACCCTCCACACTAGTTACTGTGGTGACCCTACACACTAGTTACTGTGGTGACCCTACACACTAGTTACTGAGGTGACCCTACACACTAGTTACTGTGGTGGCCCTCCACACTAGTTACTGTGGTGACCCTACACACTAGTTACTGAGGTGACCCTCCACACTAGTTACTGTGTCGACCCTACACACTAGTTACTGTGGTGACCCTACACACTAGTTACTGTGGTGGCCCTACACACTAGTTACTGTGGTGACCCTCCACACTAGTTACTGTGGTGACCCTACACACTAGTTACTGTGGTGACCCTACACACTAGTTACTATGGTGGCCCTACACACTAGTTACTATGGTGGCCCTACACACTAGTTACTGTGGTGACCCTACATACTTGTTACTGTGGTGACTAAGCTGACCCTACACACTAGTTAATACGTTGACCCTCCACATTAGATTCTGTGTTGACCTCCAAACTAGTTACAGAGGTTACCCTCCAAACTAGTTACAGAGGTTACCCTCCACACTAGTTACAGAGGTTACCCTCTACACTAAATGCTGATGTGACCCTCCATACCAGTTACTGTGGTGACTCGACACTAGTTACTGTATTGACCTTCCACACAAGTTACTGAGGTGACCCTCTACAATAGTTACAGAGGTGACACTCCACACTAGTTACTGTGGTAACCCTCCACACTAGTTACTGTGGTGACCCTTCACACTAGTTACTGTGGTGACCCTTCACACTAGTTACTGTGGTGACCCTTCACACTAGTTACTGTGGTGACCCTTCACACTAGTTACTGTGGTGACCCTTCTCACTAGTTACTGTGGTGACCCTTCACACTAGTTACTGTGGTGACCCTCAACTAGTTACTGTGGTGACCCTTCACACTAGTTACTGTGGTGACCCTTCACACTAGTTACTGTGGTGACCCTACACACTAGTTACTGTGGTGGCCCTACACACTAGTTACTGTGGTGACCCTTCACACTAGTTACTGTGGTGACCCTACACACTAGTTACTGTGGTGGCCCTACACACTAGTTACTGTGGTGACCCTACACACTAGTTACTATGGTGGCCCTACACACTAGTTACTATGGTGGCCCTACACACTAGTTACTGTGGTGACCCTCACACTAGTTACTATGGTGGCCCTACACACTAGTTACTATAGTGGCCCTACACACTAGTTACTATGGTGGCCCTACACACTAGTTACTATGGTGGCCCTACACACTAGTTACTGTGGTGACCCTCCACACTAGTTACTATGGTGGCCCTACACACTAGTTACTATGGTGGCCCTACACACTAGTTACTGAGGTGACCCTACACACTAGTTACTATGGTGACCCTACACACTAGTTACTGTGGTGACCCTAAACACTAGTTACTATGGTGGCCCTACACACTAGTTACTGAGGTGACCCTACACTAGTTACTATGGTGACCCTACACACTAGTTACTGTGGTGACCCTACACACTAGTTACTATGGTGGACCTACACACTAGTTACTATGGTGGCCCTACACACTAGTTACTGTGTAGCCCTACACACTAGTTACTATGGTGGCCCTACACACTAGTTACTGTGGTGGCCCTCCACACTAGTTACTGTGGTGACCCTACACACTAGTTACTATGGTGACCCTACACACTAGTTACTATGGTGTCCCTACACACTAGTTACTATGGTGGCCCTACACACTAGTTACTGTGGTGACCCTCCACACTAGTTACTATGGTGCCCTACACACTAGTTTCTATAGTGGCCCTACACACTAGTTACTATGGTGGCCCTAGACACTTGTTACTGTGGNGACTTTAAGCATTAGTAATATATGTGCTGTACTCACCTAATTGTACTCACCTAATTGTGCTTGCGGGGGTTGAGCTTTGGCTCTTTGGTCCCGCCTCTCAACTGTCAATCAACAGGTGTACAGATTCCTGAGCCTACTGGGCTCTATCATATCTACACTTGAAACTGTGTATGGAGTCAGCCTCCACCACATCACTTCCTAGTGCATTCCATTTATTAACTACTCTGACACTGAAAAAATTCTTTCTAACGTCTCTGTGGCTCATCTGGGTACTAAGTTTCCACCTGTGTCCCCTTGTTCGTGTCCCACCCGTGGTGAAGAGTTTCTCTTTGTCCGCCCTGTCAATTCCCCTGAGAATTTTGTAGGTGGTTATCATGTCTCCCCTTACTCTTCTGTTTTCCAGGGATGTGAGGTTCAGCTCCTTGTGTGAGGACGGGTTGCTACATTAGCTCTCTTACTGAAGACCAGGCAGTAGTAAAATTAGATTTCAAAACACCTTTCAACTCGGTCAAAAGAGAAGTTGTCTTCACCGCAGTCCAGGAACATTGCCCAAGCATTCTCCCGTTTGTCTCAGCAGGCTACAGCAAAGACTCAACCCTCCTGTTTGGCAAACACGAAGTCACCTCAGCAGAGGGAATTCAACAGGGAGACCCCCCACTTGCTCCCTTCCTCTTTTGCATACGGTTCGAAAAATCATAAGCAGACTGTCCAGTGAGCTCAATATCTGGTTCCTGGATGATGGCACTCTGGCAGGCACACAAGGCTCCCTGCTGGAAGACCTGCAGCTGGTGAAATCACAGGGGGGGGAAGACCCTGGGTCTTGTTCTTATCCCCTCCAAGTGCAAAATTATTTCATCCAGCGAGGTAGTCATTAATGCAGTGAAATCAGTTTTACCAGAAGCCTCAGTCATTAAATCACCGACAACACACTATTTAGAGCATCTCTGGGCCACAATGCCATTGCTGCAGTCCTTGAAGAAAAGTTTAACGACCTAAAGAGGATGGAAGAGAGAATAAGGGACTTGGACTCCCATGATGCCCTCTACCTTCTCACAAAGTGCCTTACCTTGCCCAGGCTAACATACTTTTTAAGATGTGCGCCCACTTTTGGTAACCCGCTACTAAGTCTCACTAAATATGATGAGCTCCTCAAGTCAATATTCAGGAAGGCGCTCAACCTAGATTTAGATGACAGTCAGTGGGACCACACAATACTACCAGTGAGATTTGGGGGAATAAGTATATGATAGGCAAGTAGGGTAGTACTTCTAGCTTTCTTATCCTTATGTTCCGCAGCCAACGAATTAGTAGGGCAGATCCTACTGGATCGTATGAGAAACACAGCGGGAACTCATAGGTATATATATATATATATATATATATATATATATATAATATATATATATATATATATATATATATATATATGTATTACCTAGTAGCCAGAACGCATTTCTCGGCCTACTATGCAAGCCAGAGTTGCCTAATAGGCCGAGTAATTTTCTTTATTTCAATAAATTGTTTCCTATTGGTTTATTTTAAATATTATTATTATATTATATTA
Organism: Procambarus virginalis; assembly: GCA_020271785.1. Taxonomy (NCBI): domain Eukaryota; kingdom Metazoa; phylum Arthropoda; class Malacostraca; order Decapoda; family Cambaridae; genus Procambarus; species Procambarus virginalis. Next base: position 13,421 of record WNGS01002920.1, on the reverse strand, counting down.
AGACCATATATTATCGCTTTAGTTATGTTAGTTTAGGTTAGGTTAAGATAGGTTAGGTTAGGTTAGGTTGGGTTGGTTAGGGTCGGCTCGATCCCTCTTGCCCTTATCGTCGTCATATGGAGTACCGGGTACAAGATTCCCTACGTCCTTGAAACACTTAGTTTCACTTTTTATCTTGATCACTTATTAAAGTTAATTGTTGTAACCTTGAATATTAAGTTTAAACAGGATAGTTTACCGTTGCCAAGTCATCCTGTCACTCTGACATTTCATATTTTGATACATCCACCTGGGTATTCTCTTGCATATATTTCCTATCATTCACCATGTTTCGTCTTTTCACATTCAGACAGAATCCAAACGATGAAGTGCGGACACTAGTTCGTGCCACCAAGGCGGAGATGCTGACTCTAGTAAATGAGTACAACATTACGGCCCCACATTATGGAGCCACTAAAACTGATTTGCACAACCTCATATTGGATCATCTAGTACATAATGATGTTATTACACCTGAATCAAATGAACATTACTTAATTGCAGACAAAAATGCCTTGGCAGCCATGAAATTGAGGCTAGAACTCACTAACGCTGAACACGAGCGTCTGAAGGAACAAGCTGCTCTTGAGAAGAAAACCCTCCTAAGGAAGGAATGTGAAGCCACCCTTCAGAGGGAAGCTCTTCAGCTCCAAAGGGAACAAGCTGCCCTACAACGTGAGCGTGAACAAGAACAGCTCGAGTTAAGAGAACGCGAACTAGAGTTACAACATAAACACGATAAGAAACAAGCCACCATGGCTCTAGACCACCGCAAAAGAGAGCTTGACTTGGAAACTGCACACCACACTCGGCGCCAGCGAGCAGAAGCGAACCTTCCGTTACGTTTTAACTTTTCTCATGCAATTAAGTTAATGCCATCTTTTGTTGAGGCAGAGGTAGATGTGTTTTTTACTTCATTTGAGGCTCTGGCTACCCAACTCAGCTGGCCTCAGGATCAGTGGTCTGTGCTTCTTAGGTCTCATTTACCAGGAAGAGCTGCAGTGACTCTCAGTACTATGGCATCCGAAACTGACTACAAGGTATTGAAACAAGCAGTATTCGATGCCTACCTCCTCTCCATCGAGACCTACAGACGTAAGTTCAGGGATTACCTTAAAGTAAGTGCTACCACTTACCTAGAGTTTGCAAATAACAAAAAGCGGAATTTTATGAAGTGGCTGGAAGCCGCACAAGTCTCCACCTTAACAGATCTCGTCAACCTCATCCTGGTGGAAGAATTCCTTAGGCGTGTACCTAATCCCATACGTCTCTACCTAGCCGACAAGAAAGAAACCGACCTTATTAGTTGTGCTCAACTGGCTGACTCAAACAGTCTTATTCATAGAGTACCATCTGACGCACCTTCTAGTAAGTCAACCTGATCTAGTCCTGCAAAAGTGAGTACCAACAATGTGAACTTGTTGTATTGCAATTACTGCAAAAATTATGGGCATACCATAGAAAAGTGTACCAATCCTCAAAGTAAGGTCAGCCGTGAGACTAAGCCCAAATCACCTCCTCCTAAAATTCATAAGAGTCCTAAGCCTGTGATGAATATTTTTGTTTCATCCACTGATCTCTCTCTCTTCCACAGACACTTGTATTCCAGAACCGTCTCTGCCAGCCGTGGAGATTCGGAGGTAATGTTCAAAGTGAAGATCTTGAGGGACACAGCTGCTCTACAATCTATTCTTCTGAAGTCAGCTGTACCCAACGTCGCTTACACTGGAGAAACTATCCTCATCACGGACCTTACTGCCACTACTCCTTATCCACTTGCCAGAGTCTGCCTGGATTGTCCGTTTATGCAAGGTGAAGTCCAAGTCACCATCTGGGAAAGCCTTTTCCCATGTCAGGAGTTCAACTTCTCCTGGGCAACGACTTGGCAGAAGATCGACAACCTGCGAATCTAATTATCATCGACAAACCCCAGGTATATGACTCAGCAGTAGAAAATCCTGTCTTGCAGTTTGTTAAAGAAGAGGTCCACGCAACTGATGATTCATATGACGTCTTCCCTCTTGTTATGGTGACGAAGCGGGACACAGCTGCTCGCCCGAAACCAGCTGTTGCAGCTCTTCATCAAGATTCTCCGAGCCTCCCACCGAATCTCACAGTACTGGAGTTCCGTAAGTTGAAGAGAGAGGATCCTTCCTTAACAACCTTTTTCTTACAGGCTGAGACACAACCTAACTCTATCCCTGGTTTCTTTGTAGAAAACAAAGTGTTATACAAACATTATAGAACCAGGAAATTGAAGGAGGACGACGAACGGGCCAACATCAACTAACTGGTAGTTCCCAACAGCCTACGATCAGATATCTTGCGTCTGGTCCATGGATCTCGCTCACACTACTGGTTTAATAAGACCTACAAGGCCCTGCAACAGGACTACTACTGGCCAGGTATGATTCGAGATATCAAACACTTTGTCAAGAATTGTCACATGTCTCAGATGACAGGTAATGCTCCTCTATTAAAGGCACCCCTGACACAGGTTACCAGTGTCTTCTGAGCCGTTCAGCCATACCATCAACTATGACGAGCCTCTGCCCCAAACAAGCTCAGGTAATGTTCCTATGTGTTCTATCCCGTGTTCTACCATCAAGTATTCTTCAGCGTTTCCGTCCAGAACAGTACGGCTGCTAACGTTGGGAAGCACTCGGGAAGCAGTGTCCGCAGTACGGACACCGCCAGGATAGTTAGAAACAAGTGTGATACCATCTCCTCCAACGACACTGAGTAAGACAACCAACATCACCAAGGTATTGTCTAAGCCTTCTCAGTGTACTTTGCCTGACTACAATGGTTCTAGATTATCGATCTACTCCAACCCAGAAAGATCCTTCTCTCTACTAACCAAATCCAAATAAAGGTGCTCCTCCAGAAACTTTCTCAGCCCTCAGCTAAAAATTGTAAGACAGACTTACCTTCCATTCATTTGAAAGGCGCAAATCCTTGTCTTGAACTAAGTCCATTCTCGCCCTGCCAGGTATTAGAAAACCTTCGGTCTTCCACCCTGGCGATAGGAACACCATCATACCGCCGTGAGATGGGATCATGAACTCCATCTCAATCATCAAGAGAGGAAGCACTCAACATCCTGCCCGACGTGCAACACAAAAAATCATCCAATCTACAAGGTTACAACTTCAACCTCTCCTCGGACTTCAACATTCTTTGGTTCATCCAGCAGGCCCAGTTCAACCTCAGTCTAGTACTCCGCTGGGTCCTGTAGCTCAACCTCGACCTCTTCTAGGACCTCAACATTCTTTGGTCCCTACATAAGGATCAGTTCTCCAAACTTCGCTGAATCCTGCATCACCATGTGAACATCACGTATCACAATCTCCTTTGGTTCCTACTGCTAGCCCAGTTCTCCCATCAGCGCTTGCTACACTGGGCTCTGTATCTGCAGAAGTTCCATATTACCATCTACTTTATCTAGGGCTCGGACAACGTCATCGCCGACGCGCTTTCCAGAGTCCATGAAGTGGAACTTTTCACTCCTACTTCTCTACAGTTCACTGCAGTCAAACAGGCAATAGGAGCAGGCTTCGGGGAATACCTGTCACGGTAATCTCTCTAGAAAGGAGATTATGCCTGCTCCCTTATCATCTATTCGACTACACCACGTCTACATATTTAAGAAATCAAGAATGTACAGCAGCAGCAAAGACAACAACTACTTCTCAGACGTCTAGACAGAGTACCACCAATCTACCTCCTCCAGGGTCCGTCAGACCTTTGTACCTGGTGAAGTCTCAGTATCACGCCACCGCTGAAACAAGCCCAGTGCTAGTTAACGTGAGCTGCTTCCTATTTATCTACGACTCCAAAGCCACCTGGACGGCCGTCGCTCCATATATATATAGAAGCTTGCCAGCTCCAGCCAGCAGATTACTCCTGAGTGCTCCACTGAATAGATCTGTTGACATACCCCGGTGTGGTAACAGATTTACGCAGACTAGCTCACAGTATTCCTGCACCATTTTAGTATTTGCACATTAACGTAACCTAAATTTAATTGTTTGTTTGTCTTGTTTGAATTGCACTCTTTGTATCAAGCCAGGCTTGGATATCATTTTTTGTTTTGTAATTTATATAACATCATTTTTAGAGGAAAGTATTTTTAAATGTCTTTTTTCTCTTTGTCGTATCCCACAGTTACCTCACAGTGAAGACAAATAGCAGTCTTAACTTTTTTTTTTACTTTCTTTTTCACTTTATATGAATGACTGGTATTCCATCTGCTCTAGAGAGACGGCACGAACATTAATTGTGCTCGTCATAATATATATGTATATATATATATATATATATATATATATATATATATATATATATATATATATATATATATATATATATATATATATATATATATATATATATATATATATATATATGTGAGGGTACCACCTCTGGTGCCAATGTGGGGACCCATAGCCTCGGAGAAGAAAATAAAACGTATTCAGAGGAGACCTTGTGGTTTCTCACTGAACACTAATATTTTCTTCTCCTACCACCCCCATTCTTTTGTATGTACACATATATATTGCTTTATTTGAACTGTGTTACAAAAAAGGAGTTACATATAGGTTACAAAGATGGTTATCATAGGTTGTCGAGTTCCTCCAGCTCCTCAGATGGCGGGCAGGAACCCTGGATGCAGTGCGCATTTCCCCTCTGTATCGCCACGCTGAGGCGCTGGAAAAGAAAGCTGGCAGCTCTAGGGTCCCTTGTTGTTTCAATGAGCTTAGAACCCAGTTCCTTCAAAAAACTGGTAGCACTTTTACCCCAGGCGCCGAGTGTCTCAGAAGCAATGGGGACAAAATTGTAGTGGTGATCAAGTTCTCTATACTTACGGGATTTGGCTGCTTCCCTGTGGGTGGCAGCGCCACCTGGTTGTGCAACACTGAGGTCAATGTAGGTGTTAGCCAGGGTTGATACGCACGTGTAGTCCCATACCAACTGCTTGCCATTCTTCCAGGGGTTCACTGTGATACCATCCGGGCGACCAATAAGAGCATCAGAGTTACGGGGCGTTAGGTAACGAGGCTCTCTCTCGGCTGGGCATCCAGCTGTGGTGAGGCTCCTCTTGATGATGTCGTTAACTTCACTGTGCCTCGAGTGCCATCCTCCCGTGCTTTGGCAGAGTAGGCCATGGTGGCCGTACCTGTCAGCCACCACCTCGCCGCAAATACACCTATATCTGGTGTGGATTGGGGCAGCAAGGCGGAGGGCCACAGCAATTCGGAGGGCGTGTGGTGTGAGACGCGTGCCAGTTGCCGACATTGGGGTTGCTAACAGGAAATCCCCTGCATGAGGGGCTGCTACTGCTGTGAGGCGAGCAATGTCGTGCTGTGTTGATGCAGCACCCAGGCACTCTGCAGCAACTTTGTCTACAATGGGGCCATCCCAGCTGGATTGCCTGTGGGCTTTTGGGGATGGTGGTTGAGGTGATGGGCCTGCACGAGAGGCCCACTCTGTGGCACAGCGTGTAAAATTGGGATCATGTACACCTGCCAGCTGATGTAAGTGGGCAGGTAGAATTTCCTTCACAAGGTCGTCGGATGCTGATAAGGAGGACAGGAAGGCTGGAACAGCGATTTGCGTTGCTGTTCGAACTCCGAGGCCCCCAAGTCTTACGGGAAGAGAGGCTTGTTTCCACTGCAGGTCATCAAAAGAGAGGTTAAGGGCTTTTTCTAGCATTGATTTTTCTAGCATTGATATATATATATATATATATATATATATATATATATATATATATATATATATATATATATATATATACGCGATATATATACGCAACGCGATTTGCGTTGCTGTTCGAACTCCGAGGCCCCCAAGTCTTACGGGAAGAGAGGCTTGTTTCCACTGCAGGTCATCAAAAGAGAGGTTAAGGGCTTTTTCTAGCATTGATTTTTCTAGCATTGATATATATATATATATAT
>WNGS01002918.1:13881-32627 GCA_020271785.1 Procambarus virginalis | reverse complement strand
CCATGGAATGATTCCAGGGGTTATTTTGAAACAAATTTCTTTTCGAAGAATTCCATGTACAAGTTTGAAAGCAATGGCGATAAAGGATTCCCCATTGCCATTTCAAAAGTCTGTAAATAATACTCATTATTAAAGGTAAATTTACATTCTTTAATGCACAACTTAACGAGATTGACAATTAAAGCATTAAAGAATTGTGCATTAAAGAATGTAAATTTACCTTTAATCCTAGCCAGCACAGAAGCCTTCCAGCCACCAGCATGACATGGTTCGAGTCTCCTGGTGGGAAAGTGTTCTATAGTTAAATAACTACTCTCGCGTGTTTAGGCGAGTTGGGCATGAAGCATAGACACAGTGTATTCCCATATTCAACAGGGACTTGATGAAAAAACGTAAATTTGACCCCTCACTAGCTCTGGTGCTCTTGGGAAGTGGTGATCTTTGGAGTGTTGAAATGCCCCAAAATTACCATTTCTTTTAAGGGTCTGAGTGTGGTGTAGTGGGTTAACGCGTTACCTGTCATGCTGGTGGCTGGAAGGCTTCTGTGCTGGCTAGGGTTCGAGTCTCCTGGTGGGAAAGTGTTCTATAGTTGAATAACTACTCTCGCGTGTTTAGGCGAGTTGGGCATATATATATATATATATATATATATATATATATATATATATAATATATATATATATATTATATATATATATATATATATATATCGTATATATGACAGTGTCAGACCACGAAGGAATTTTGAAACAGGCATTTCCTTAAGTACTTTCGTATATTAATAAGTCTTCAGGAGTCAATACTGAAGATGTATTAATATACGAAAGTACTTAAGGAAATTCCTGTTTCAATTTTCCTCCGTGGTCTGACACTGTCTCATTTTTAATCACGTGTTTATTTTCATGATTTACACACACACATAAATATATACTACTACTAAATCACAGGTGTCAGCTGAAGTTTCAGCTGTAAAATGTTCACACTATCAACTTAAGAGTGTCAATGTCTATTTGGTCCACCCCTCCTGTTCTCAAAACACAGAACAAGACTTATACAATATTTTTCTAAAACCTTTTGTTCTAGGCATAGGGCAATCGCCTTTCACACAAAGGGCTTTTAATTAGAAAGAGGAATATGTTAAAACTTTTCTATATCTCAACCTTCCAGAATATCACTTGCGAGAATTCTCGTTTTCAACATTTAACCAATATTTGTCCAGATTCACTTTACTTGGGTATTCAGAGCCTGACTTTAATATAATTTAACCATTATAGCATTTTAGTTTACTGTTCACCAATGTCCTTAGAAAAAATATTCGATGATGTTGTTAGATGACTGACGTGTAGTCGATGTCGATCCGGCTACTTCCAGTCGTTGATGTAGAGATCCCTGGTCCTCTTGTACTCCATTCTCGGTACTTTTGAAGGACAACAGAATGTCCCAGAGCTGAGTACCAGGTGACAGCTGTATATAACTGTCGCTCGACCATTGACCTCGCTCAAGAGCTCCCGAATCTTCATACCACTCTCAGCTCACACGGCAATCTCGATGGAGAACTTAACGGCGCAGTTGACCACAAGAGAGCAGGACTGGACGTACTAAAGGTGTCTCGCGACGGAAGTGGTGTCAGAGGGTCGTTGAGGTGGGTGGCGTGTTTGAAGAACAGGTGGATCCCGCCTTCCATCATGGTATACGTCGTCTCAGGCGTTTCTTGATGTCACAAGGTTACTAGGCCGTAAACACCATCTGTGTATACACTCGTACCGTTAACTTAGGCCAAAGAAGGCAATTTTGCGACCTTCTTTGGCGAGTCACGGTACTCTGCAGGGAGACCGTGCTGTTATCCCTGTGACCGCTTTAGTTCCGTATTCTTGTTATCCAGACGACGTAACCATCGATCTTTCGACGAAAAATATGAGTTCTGCTGCTGGCTCGCCCCTTCTCTTGACCTCTCCTCCAAACACTGCTGGTCTGGCTGCAGTCTTGACGATGCAGCTGGTGGGTAGTGGTGACCTCGAGACAGCTACCCACGATGGTGTTAGACGTTGACATCTGGTGATTGCTTCAATGTGGACAGCATATCGGCCCTGACAACCTCGTTAGTGCCGTGAGGTGTCGGCCGGGTGACTCGCCACGTGCAGTCTAGTTAGTTATCATCATCGCTTGTGTCTTCTCAGCCGCAAATGTGACCTGCCATCTCCTACCCCTAAGTAGAAATCGCTGAAAGTTGGCGATTGATGATTCTTGCAGCAGTTGGCATTTCCTACTTTCTGTATGTAAAGGTTAGAGTACAGTCATCAGCATTGGCTTGAGCTTCAGGAATAAGATGAAGTAGATAATTGAAATATACACTCCACAGAAGAGGGCCAAGGACACTGCCCTGTGGAACGCTGGCATGAATTGAGTGGCTATCGGATTCTGCTCCATGGAGGACAACACTTAGAGTTCGTTGTTGAAGGTAGTCTTTTAATAACACTAAGATGGAGCCTGCAATGCCTAGTGCTTGAAGCTTCACTACTAATCCAGAGTGCCAGACCCGATCAAAGGCTCCTGCTGTGTCTAGAGCAACAACACAGCTGATCTTGGACTCATCCAGTGACTGATGCAACTTAGTGGAGAGATTTAGCAAGAGATCAGCAGCAGATCGGCCTTTTCTAAAACCATACTGTCGATCACAAATTAGCCGATGATGGTCAAAAATGATATAATTTGCTGAACAATTAATGATTTTAGGATCTTGCCAGTAATGGAGAGCAGTGACACTGGTCTGTAATTACCAACTACTGAGTGGTTCTTNCCACTGGGAGACACACACCACAGGTAGACATACACACAGGTAGACACACCACAGGTAGACACACACCACAGGGAGACACACACCACAGGAAGAAAGACACCCACAGGGAGACACACACCACAGGGAGACAGACACCACAGGGAGACCCACACCACAGGGAGACACACACCACAGGGAGACACACACCACAGGGAGAAAACACACCACAGGGAGACACACACCACAGGGAGACACACACCACAGGGAGACAGACACCACAGGTAGACACACACCACAGGGAGACACACACCACAGGTAGACACCACACAGGGAGAGACACACACCAAGGGAGACACACACACAGGGAGACAGACACCACAGGTAGACACACCACCAGGGAGACACATATCACAGGGAGACACACACCAAAGGGAGACACCCACAGGAGACAGACACCACAGGGTGACAGACACCAAAGTTAGACACACACCACAGGGTGACAGACATCACAGGGTGACAGACACCACAGGGTGACAGACACCACAGGGTGACAGACACCACAGGGTGACAGACACCAGAGGGTGACAGACATCACAGGTAGACACACACCTCAGGGAGACAGACACCACATGTAGACACACAACACAGGTAGACCACACACCACAGGTAGACACACCACAGGTAGACACACACAACAGGTGTCACACACCACAGGTAGACACACAACAGGTAGACAAACACCCCAGGTAGACACACACCAAAGGGAGACACCACAGGGAGACAGACACCCCAGGTAGACACACACCACAGGTAGACACCAGGGTGACAGACACCACAGAAAACACCACAGGGTGACAGACACCACAGGAAGACACACACACCACAGGGAGACACACACCACAGGGAGACACACACCACAGGGAGACTGTCACCAAAGGGAGACATACACCACAGCGAGACACACACCACAGGGAGACACAACACCACAGGGTGACACACACACCACAGGGTGACACACACACCACAGGGACGTACACACCACAGGGAGACACACACACCACAGGGAGACACACACCACAGGGAGACTGTCACCAAAGGGAGACATACACCACAGCGAGACACACACCACAGGGAGACACACACACCACAGGGTGACACACACACACCTCAGGGAGACACACACCACAGGGACGTACACACCACAGGAGACACACACACCACAGGGAGACACACACCACAGGGAGACACACACCACAGGGAGACACACACCACAGGGACGTACACACCACAGGAAGACACACACACCACAGGGAGACACACACCACAGGGAGACACACACCACAGGGAGACTGTCACCAAGGGAGACATACACCACAGCGAGACACACACCACAGGGAGACACACACACCACAGGGAGACCACACACCACAGGGACGTACACACCACAGGGAGACTGTCACCAAAGGGAGACATACACCACAGCGAGACACACACCACAGGGAGACACACACACCACAGGGTGACACACACACCACAGGGACGTACACACCACAGGGAGACACACACCACAGGAGACACACACACCTCAGGGAGACACACACACCTCAGGGAGACACACACACCTCAGGGAGACACACACCACAGGGTGACACACACCACAGGGAGATACGACCACAGGTAGACACACACCACAGGAAGACACACACCACAGGAAGACACACACCACAGTGAGACATACACCACAGGTAGACACACACCACAGGTAGACACACACCACAGGTAAACACACACCACAGGTAGACACACACCACAGGGAGACACACACCACAGGGTGACACACCACAGGGAGACACACACATCAGGTAGACACACACCACAGGAAGACACACACCACAGGAAGACACACACCACAGGAGACATACACCACAGGTAGACACACACCACAGGTAGACACACACCACAGGGAGACAGACACCACAGGTAAACACACACCACAGGTAGACACCACACCACAGGGAGACACACACCACAGGGTGACACACCACAGGGAGACACACACATCAGGTAGACCACACCACAGGGAGACTCACACAACAGGTAGATACACCACAGGGAGACACACACAACAGGTAGACACACACCACAGGGAGACACACACCACAGGGTGACACACACCACAGGTAGACACACACCACAGGGGACACACCACAGGGAGACACACACCAGAGGTAGACACACACCACTGGGAGACAAACACCACAGTGAGACAGACATTACAGGGAGACAGACACCACAGGTAGACACACACCACAGGGTGACAGACACCACAGGGTGACAGACATTACTGGGTGACAGACACCACAGGTAGACACACACCACAGAGTGACAGACTCCACAGGTGACAGACATTACAGGGTGACAGACACCACAGGTAGACACACACCACAGGTACACACACCACAGGGTGACAGACACCACAGGGTGACAGACACCACAGGGTGACAGACATTACAGGGTGACAGACACCACAGGTAGACACACACCACAGGGTGACAGACACCACAGGGTGACAGACATTACAGGGTGACAGACACCACAGGTAGACACACACCACAGGGAGACCACACCACAGGGAGACACACACCACAGGGAGACACACACCACAGGTAGACACACACCACAGGTAGACACACACCACAGGGTGACAGACATTACAGGGTGACAGACACCACAGGAGACACACACCACAGGTAGACACACACCACAGGTAGACACACACCACAGGGAGACACACACCACAGGTACACAGACCACAGGGAGAGAGACACCACAGGGAGACACACACCACAGGTAGACACACACCACAGGGAGACACACCACAGGGAGACACACACCACAGGTAGACACACACCACAGGTAGACACACACCACAGGGTGACAGACATTACAGGGTGACAGACACCACAGGGAGACACACACCACAGGTAGACACACACCACAGGTAGACACACACCACAGGGAGACACACACCACAGGTACACAGACACCACAGGGAGAGAGACACCACAGGGAGACACACACCACACGTAGACACACACCACAGGTAGACACACACCACAGGGAGACAAACACCACAGGTAGACACACACACCACAGGTAAACACACACCACAGGTAGACAAACACCACAGGTAGACACACACTACAGGTAGACACACACCACAGGTAGACACACACCACAGGTAGACACACCACAGGTAGACAAACACCACAGGTAGACACACAGCAGAGGTAGACACACACCACAGGGAGACACACAACAACAAGTACACAGACACCACAGGTAGACAAACACCACAGGTAGACACACACCACAGTTAGACAAACACCACAGGTAGACACACACCACAGGTAGACACACACCACAGGTAGACACACACCACAGTTAGACAAACACCACAGGTAGACACTCACCACAGGTAGACACACACCACAGGGAGACACACACCACAGGTAGACACACACCACAGGTAGGCAAACACCACAGGTAGACACACACCACAGGTAGACACACACCGCAGGTAGACACACACCACAGGTAGACACACACCACAGGTAGACACACACCACAGGTAGACACACACCACAGGGAGACACACACCTCAGTGAGACACACACCACAGGGAGACAGACACCACAGGGAGACAGACTCCACAGGGAGACAGATACCACAGGGAGACAGACACCACAGGCAGACAAAATCCACAGGGTGACAGACACCACTGGGAGACACACACCAAAGGGCGACACACCCACAGGGTGACAGACGCCACAGGGTGACAGATTCCACAGGTAGACAGACACCACAGGGAGACAGACACCACAGGGAGACAGACAGCACAGGTAGACACACACACCACAGGGTGACATACACCACAGGGTGACAGTCACCACAGGGTGACAGACACTACAGGGTGACAGACAACACAGGTAGACACACCACAATAGGAAGCAGAGAGTTACAGTGAGGGGTGAGACCTCAGACTGGCGTGAAGTCACCAGTGGAGTCCCACAGAGCTCTGTACTTGGACCTATCCTGTTTCTGATATATGTAAATGATCTCCCAGAGGGTATAGACTCATTCCTCTTAATGTTTGCTGACGACGCCAAAATTATGAGAAGGATTAAGACAGAGGAGGACAGCTTGAGACTTCAAGAAGACCTGGACAAGCTGCAGGAATGGTCGAACAAATGGCTGTTAGAGTTTAACCCAACCAAATGTAATGTAATGAAGATAGGGGTAGGAAGCAGGAGACCAGATACAAGGTATCATTTGGGAGATGAAATACTTCAAGAGTCAGAGAGAGAGAAAGACCTGGGGGTTGATATCACGCCAGACCTGTCCCCTGAAGCTCATATCAAGAGGATAACATCAGCAGCATATGCCAGGTTGGCTAACATAAGAACGGCCTTTAGAAACTTGTGTAAGGAATCTTTCAGAACATTATATACCACATATGTCAGACCAATCCTGGAGTATGCGGCTCCAGCATGGAGTCCCTATCTAGTCAAGCATAAGACTAAACTGGAGTAGGTTCAAAGGTTTGCCACCAGACTCGTACCCGAGCTGAGAGGTATGAGCCACGAGGAGCGACTGCAGGAATTAAACCTCACTTCGTTGGAAGACAGAAGAGTTAGGGGGGACATGATCACCACATTCAAGATTCTCAGGGGAATCGACAGGGTTGATAAAGACAGGCTATTTAACACAAGGGGCACACGCACTAGGGGACACAGGTGGAAACTGAGTGCCCAAATGAGCCACAGAGATATTAGAAAGAACTTTTTTAGTGTCAGAGTGGTTGACAAATGGAATGCATTAGGAAGCGATGTGGTGGAGGCTGACTCCATACACAGTTTCAAGTGTAGATATGATAGAGCCCATTAGGCTCAGGAAACTGTACACCTGTTGATTGACGGTTGAGAGGCGGGACCAAAGAGCCAGAGCTCAACCCCCGCAAGCACAACTAGGTGAGTACAACTAGGTGAGTACCACAGGGAGACACACGCCACAGGGTGACAGACGCCACAGGGTGACAGACACCACAGGGAGACAGACACCACAGGGAGACACACACGACAGGTAGACACACACGACAGGTAGACACACACACAGGGAGACACACCACAGGGAGACAGACACCACAGGGAGACGACTCCACAGGGAGACAGACACCACAGGGAGACAGGACACCACAGGGAGACAGATCCAAGGGTGGACAGACACCACTGGGAGACAGAACCACAGGTAGACAGGACACCACGAGGAGACAGACCACACAGGGAGATACACACCACAGGGAGACACACACCACAGGGAGACACACACAACAGGTAGACACACACCACAGGGAGACACACACCACAGGGTGACAGACACCACAGGTAGACAACACCACAGGGAGACACACACCACAGGGTGACACACACCACAGGGAGACAGACACCTCAGGTAGACACAAATCACAGGGAGACACACACCACAGGGTGACAGACACCACAGGGCGACAGACACCACAGGGAGACACACCACAGAGCGACAGACACCACAGAGAGACAGACGCCACAGGGAGACAGTCGCCACAGGGACACAGACACACACCCGCATGGAGGACCAGAAACATGGAGAGCTAAGCTGCTGGACGTGGCAACAAGAAACTTTCTAAGCCAGCACATCAATGGACCAACAAGAATGAGAGGAGAAGATGAACAGCAATGCTTGATTTGATATTTACCCTAAATGAGTGGGATATAAGGGAAGTTAAGATGGAAGCGCCTTGGGAATGAGTGACCACAGTGTATTGAACTTTGAGTACCTGGTAGAGCTAGGAATTATCTCCCCCAAAAAGAACTAGGAATCAAAAGGCTGGCATACCGAAAGGGGAATTATGAACAGATGAGAAGTTTCCTAAGTGAAATACCTTGGGACACAAACCTCAGAGATAAGTCTGTACAGGGTATGATGGACTATATTACCCATAAGTGTCAGGAGGCAGTAAACAGGTTCATCCCGGCCCAAAGGGAAAAATCCGAGAAGCAACAGAAGAATCCATGGTATAATAGGGCATGTATGGAAGCGAAGAAACTGAACAAAGGGCGTGGAGGAACTTTCGGAATAACAGAACACCAGAAAGCAGAGAGAGATACCAGAGAACCAGGAATGAGTACGTCAGGGTGAGAAGAGAAGCAGAGAAAAGTTTTGAAAATGATATAGCAAACAAAGCCAAGACCGAACCAAAGCTACTCCACAGTCACATCAGAAGGAAAACAACAGTGAAAGAACAGGTATTGAAACTTAGAACAGGCGAGGACAGGTATACAGAGAATGACAAAGAGGTGTGTGAAGAACTCAACAAGAGGTTCCAGGAGGTCTTCACAATAGAACAAGGTGAGGTCACTGTGCTAGGAGAAAGGGAGGTAAACCAGGCGGCCTTGGAAGAGTTCGAAATTACGAGAGAGGAGGTCAAGAGACACCTGCTGGATCTGGATGTTAGAAAGGCTGTTGGTCCAGACGGGATCTCACCGGGTACTGAAAGAGTGTGCAGAGGCACTTTGCTTGCCACTCTCCATAGTGTATAGTAAGTCACTGGAGACGAGACCTACCAGAAATATGGAAGACGGCGAATGTGGTCCCAATATACAAAAAGGCGACAGGCAAGAGGCACTGAACTACAGGCCAGTGTCCTTGACTTGTATACCATGCAAGGTGATGGAGAAGATCGTGAGAAAAAACCTGGTAACACATCTGGAGAGAAGGGACTTCGTGACAAATCGCCAACATGGGTTCAGGGAGGGTAAATCTTGCCTTACAGGCTTGATAGAATTCTACGATCAGGTGACAAAGATTAAGCAAGAAAGAGAGGGCTGGGCGGACTGCATTTTCTTGGATTGTCGGAAAGCCTTTGACACAGTACCGCATAAGAGGCTGGTACATAAGCTGGAGAGACAGGCAGGTGTAGCTGGTAAGGTGCTCCAGTGGATAAGGGAGTACCTAAGCAATAGGAAGCAGAGAGTTACGGTGAGGGGTGACCTCCGATTGGCGTGAAGTCACCAGTGGAGTCCCACAGGGCTCTGTACTCGGTCCTATCTTGTTTCTGATATATGTAAATGATCTCCCGGAGGGTATCGATTCATTTCTCTCAATGTTTGCGGACGATGCCAAAATTATGAGAAGGATTAAACAGAAGAGGACTGTTTGAGGCTTCAAGAAGACCTAGACAAGCTGAAGGAATGGTCGAACAAATGGTTGTTAGAGTTTAACCCAACCAAATGTAATGTAATGAAGATAGGTGTAGGGAGCAGGAGGCCAGATACAAGGTATCATCTGGGAGAGGAAATTCTTCAGGAGTCAGAGAAAGAAAAAGACTTGGGGGTGATATCACGCCAGACCTGTCTCCTGCAGCACATATCAAGAGGATAACATCAGCGGCATATGCCAGGCTGGCCAACATACGAACGGCATTCAGAAACTTGTGTAAAGAATCATTCAGAACTTTGTATACCACATATGTCAGGCCAATCCTGGAGTATGCAGCCCCAGCATGGAGTCCATATCTAGTCAAGGATAAGACTAAACTGGAAAAGGTTCAAAGGTTTGCCACCAGACTAGTACCCGAGCTGAGAGGTATGAGCTACGAGGAGAGACTACGGAATTAAACCTCACTTCGCTGGAAGACAGAAGAGTTAGGGGGGACATGATCACCACATTCAAGATTCTGAAGGGAATTGATAGGGTAGATAAAGACAGGCTATTTAACACAAGGGGCACACGCACAAGGGGACACAGGTGGAAACTGAGTGCCCAAATGAGCCACAGAGATATCTATAGAAAGAACTTTTTTAGTGTCAGAGTGGTTGACAAATGGAATGCATTAGGAAGTGATGTGGTGGAGGCTGACTCCATACACAGTTTCAAGTGTAGATATGATAGAGCCCAATAGGCTCAGGAATCTGTACACCTGTTGATTGACGGTTGAGAGGCGGGACCAAAGAGCCAGAGCTCAACCCCCGCAAACACAACTAGGTGAGTTCAACTAGGTGAGTACCACAGGGAGACAGACACCACAGGTAGACACACACCACAGGGAGACACACACCACAGGGTGACAGACGCCACAGGGACAAAAACGCTACAGGGAGACAGACACCACAGGGAGACACACACCATAGGGAGACAGACGCAACAGGGAAACAGACGCCACAGGGAGAAAGACGCCACAGGGAGACAGACGCGAAAGGGAGACACACACCACAGGGAGACAGACGCCACAGGGAAACAGACGCCACAGGGAGGCAGACGCCACAAGGAGACAGACGCCACAGGGACACAGATATTACAGGGAGACAGACGCCACAGGGAGACTGACGCCACAGGGAGACAGACGCCACAGGGAGCCAGACACCACAGGGAGACACACACCACAGGGAGACAGACGCCACAGGGATACAGACGCCACAGGGAGACAGACACCACAAGAAGACACACACAACAGGGAGACAGAAGCCACAGGGAGACACACACCACAGGGAGACTGAAGCCACAAGGAGACAGACGCACAGGGAGCCAGACGCCACATGGAGACAGACGCCACAGGGAGCCAGACGCCACAGGGAGAGAGAGACGCCACAGGGAGAGAGACGCCACAGGGAGACAGACGCTACAGGGAGACCGACGCCACAGGGAGACAGACACCACAGGGAGACAGATACCACAGGGAGGCATACACAACAGGGAGACAGACGCCACAAGGAGAAAGACGCCACAGGGAGACAGACGCCACAGGAGACACACACCACAGGGAGACAGACGCCACAGGGAGACACACACCACAGGGAGACTGACGCTGCAGGAAGACAGACGCCACAGGGAGACAGACACCACAGGGAGACAGACGCCACAGAGAGACAGACGCCAGAAGGAGACAGACACCACAGGGAGACACACACCACAGGGAGACAGACGCCACAGGGAGACACATACCACAGGGAGACAGACGCCACAGGGAGACACACACCACAGAGAGACAGACACCACAGGGAGACACACACCACAGGGAGACATACACCACAGGGAGACACACACCACAGGGAGACAGAAGCCACAGGGAGACACACATCACAGGGAGACTGACGCCACAGGGAGACAGACGCGACAGGGAGCCAGACGCCACAGGGAGACAGACGCCACAGGGAGAGAGACGCCACAGGGAGACAGACGCTACAGAGAGACCGACGCCCCAGAGAGACAGACACCACAGGGAGATAGACGCAACAGGGAGACACACACCACAGGGAGACAGACAACACAGGGAGACAGACGCCACAGGGAGACAGACACTACAAGGAGACAGACGCCACAGGGAGACAGACACCACAGGGAGACAGACGCTTCAGGGAGACAGACACCACAGGGAGACAGACACCACAGGGAGACAGACGCCACAGGGAGACAGACACTACAGGGAGACAGACGCCGCAGGGAGACAGATGCCACAGGAGACAGACGCCACAGGGAGACAGACACCACAGGGAGACAGACACCACAGGGTGACAGACGCCACAGGGAGACAGACGCCACAGGGAGACAGACGCCACAGGGAGACAGACGCCACAGGGAGACAGACGCCACAGGGAGACAGACACCACAGGGAGACAGACGCCACAGGGAGACAGACGCCACAGGGAGACAGACGCCACAGGGAGACAGACACCACAAGGAGACAGACGCCACAGGGAGACAGACGCCACAGGGAGACAGACGCTACAGGGAGACAGATGCCACAGGGAGACAGACGCTACAGGGAGACAGACGCCACAGGGAGACAGACGTCACAGGGAGACAGACGCCACAAGGAGACAGACGCCACAGGGAGACAGACGCTATAGGGAGACACACACCACAGGTATACACACACCACAGGGAGACACACACCACAGGGAGACAGACGCCACAGGGAGACAGACACCACAGGAACACAGATACCACAGGGAGACACACGCCACAGGGAGACAGACGCCACAGTGAGACAGACGCTACAGGGAGACAGACGCCACAGGGAGGCAGACACCACAGGGAGATTGACGCCACAGCGAGACAGACGCCATAGGGAGACAGACGCCACAGGGAGACACACACCACAGGGAGACAGACACTACAGGGAGACAGACGCCGCAGGGAGACAGACGCCACAGGGAGACAGACGCCACAGGGAGACAGACGCCACAGGAGACAGACGCCACAGGGAGACAGACGCCACAGGGAGACAGACACCACAGGGAGACAGACACCACAGGGTGACAGACGCCACAGGGAGACAGACGCCACAGGGAGACAGACGCCACAGGGAGACAGACGCCACAGGGAGACAGACGCCACAGGGAGACAGACACCACAGGGAGACAGACGCCTCAGGGAGACAGACGCCACAGGGAGACAGACGCCACAGGGAGACAGACACCACAAGGAGACAGACGCCACAGGGAGACAGACGCCACAGGGAGACAGACACTACAGGGAGACACACACCACAGGGAGACAGACACCACAGGGTGACACACACCACAGGTAGACAGATACCACAGTGAGTCAGACACCACAGGGTGACACACACCACAGGAAGACGGATACTGCAGGGAGACAGACGCCACAGGGAGACACACACCACAGGGAGACAGACACCACAGGGAGACAGACACCACAGGGAGTCAGACACCACATGGAGACAGACACCACAGGTAGACAGACACAACAGGGAGACAGACGACACAGGCAAAGAGACGCCACGTGGATAAAGGTCGTCATAGTAAGACAGTGGCAAAAAATACAACGTTCTCCAGCACCCAGGACGGGTCCGGGAGGGCCGGCCGTGACCGCACGCGTGACCATCCTGATCGAAGTATGAAGTGGTCACGTCCGGGGCACAAAATACGCCCAGGGTCCGTTGTGGACCTGAATATTTAACGAGGTGCGTGAGAGCTTACTCGGTACGGCTCTGATCTCGAGATATCTCAAGTGGGTCCCATCTACGTGCAGCTGCGCACACGTGAACAATCACGTTCAGGTGTAATAAAGCTTTGTTGCTGGGAGTTATTACGCTTAAAACTAGGTTAATATTCTGTAATGATTATGTAATTTCTGGGCGCTGTGTATTATGGTTCAACTACTTGGTCTCGAAGGGACATTGGCATTAGACGGGAAATTACAGACGGTGCTTGTAGCCACCTCACTGTCTCGTTAATAGGCTCAGGACCCCTGTTGCTCCACGGGTCACTAGTCTGACACTAATTGTGTGACATTAGTGAACTAGTTAAGCGTGCTGATAACTGAACTGTGAACTCCATACACAGTTTGAAGTGTTAATGTGACAGAAGCCAATGGGCATGAAGGCCCATTGGGTTCTGTCAATTGACGGTTAAAAGGTGGGATCACGAGATCCGAGCTCATATGTGAGCAAGTATAATTAGACATGTACTACTAGCTGAGTACATGCCTAATAGCTACTACTAACTACTAATACTAAACTAATACATGCCTAATACTAACTACTACCTAACCTCTCATCCCAATCACATGCTGATGGGGTTTAGGGATCGTCGCTCCTCTTCCTGTACCTCTGCTGGCATAGGGGCGTGATGATTGGTCGTGGTGAACAATCTCCTTTCACCTACATTATATGAAACAAGTCTAATGTTTTGGCTCTGCTGGCGCCATTCTGGTGTGCTTTGTCGCATCCACTGTGGCGCCATCTTAGGTCCTCACGTGTGAATACATCTCCTCTCCGTTGACACCTGAGCTCTATTCATGGTTATGCAACATAGATGTGCATGGGTATCATGTTGGGTTACCCGGCGCGCGCACACCTCGGGAAAAAAGATGCAACCTGTGGTTCATGGGGAAGTTCCCAGCGCCGAGCAATCAACGCCAGGCACTCAGCGGCAGGCACTCAGCGCCGGGCACTCAGCGGCAGGGACTCAGCGCCGGGCACTCAGCGGCAGGGACTCAGCGCCGGACACTCAGCGGCAGGGACTCAGCGCCAGGTACTCAGCGGCAAGCACTCAGCGCCGGGCACTCAGCTGCAGGGACTCAGTGCCGGGCACTCAGCGGCAGTCACTCAGCGCGGGCACTCGGCGTCGGGCACTGGGCGCGGGCACTCGGCGTCGGGCACTCAGCGCCGGGCGCGGGCGCTCGGTGTCGGGCACTCAATGCCAGGTACTCAGCGCTGAACACTCAGCGGCAGGCACTCAGCGCCGGTCACTCAGCGTCGGGCACTCAATGCCGGGCACTCAGCGGCGGGCACTCAGCGCCAGGCACTCAGCGCCAAGCACTCAGCACCGGGCACTCAGCGCCGGGCACTGGGCGCGGGCACTCGGTGCCGGGCACTCAGCAGCGGGCACTTGGCGCGGGGCACTCAACGCCGGGCACTCAACGGCAGGCACTCAGCAGCTGGCACTCAGCGCCGGGCACTCAATACCGGGTACTCAGCGGCAGGCACTCAGCAGCAGGCACTCAGCGCCGGCCACCTGTGTCAGGGACACAGGTGGAAACTGAGTGCCCAAATGAGCCACAGAGATATTAGAAAGAACTTTTTTAGTGTCAGAGTGGTTGACAAATAGAATGCATTAGGAAGTAATGTGGTGGAGGCTGACTCCATACACAGTTTCAAGTGTAGATATGATAGAGCCCAGTAGGCTCAGGAAACTGTACACCTGTTGATTGACGGTTGAGAGGCGGGACCAAAGAGCCAGAGCTCAACCCCCGCAAGCAAAATTAGGTGAGTACAATTAAGTGAGTACTCGGCGCCAGGCATTCAGCGGCAGGCACTCAGTGCCAGGCACTCAGCTTCAGGCACTCAGCGTTTGGCTCTCAGCGCCGAGCAAACAGCGCCAGGCACTCAGCGCCTGGCACTCAGTGTTTGGCACTCAGCGTTTAGCTCTCAGCGCCGAGCACTCAGCGCCAGGCACTCAGCGCCGGGCACTCAGCGGCAGCCACTCAGCGCCGGGCACTCAGCGCCAGGAGAGGCTTCTCCCGTCCTTCTGATTAACCAGCCGTCACATAGAGACTATACAAATAAAATTGGAATGCTCCCTTTTAATTAACTGAAAAATGTGTAAAAGATGATCTTTAAATGATGAGCTAATTATTGGGCCCTATGAGGAATGAACTGTATTTAGTGCTTAGTTCAAACCAAGCTAGTAACTGAATTAATCTAAAGTCAACGGTGTGCCGTCCACCAATGGTCGTCGATAGTGACGCCGTTGATGACTGGCAAAGTCAATACAAGGGTGTTGATGACTGGCAAAGTCAATACAAGGGTGTTGATGACTGGCACAGTTAATACAAGGGTGTTGATGACTGGCACAGTCAATACAAGGGTGTTGATGACTGGCAAAGTCAATACAAGGGTGTTGATGACTGGCACAGTCAATACAAGGTTGTTGATGACTGGCACAGTCAATACAAGGGTGTTGATGACTGGCACAGTTAATACAAGGGTGTTGATGACTGGCACAGTCAATACAAGGTTGTTGATGACTGGCACAGTCAATACAAGGTTGTTGATGACTGGCACAGTCAATACAAGGTTGTTGATGACTGGAGGCCTTGTTCAGTGTTCTCAACTTTTGGCTCTTCATCAAGTTCAGTAACTTTATCACTGGAGACTAGATATCAATTCAATCATTTGTATGCCATTCCTGCAACTATTGCCAAACCATGGATGATCAGAAGACTCGGTTACATACGCTGACCAGAGGGCTCGGTCACATAAGCTAATCAGAAAGATACTTGTGCTCTAGATATCAATATGTGATTGGTGAAGGCTTTTAACAAGCTGGTCACATCCTCCTGGAACAAGGCAAGGCATTTAGGTGCACCCAACTCCGGCCAGTTCTCCTTGTCCTCTAGCATGGCTGTGTGACAGGATTCCTCGACCTCTGTCTATTAGGATAGCCAGTGACCATTGCTTTGTTGATCTCTTGAGCAAACCTATCCTAGAGGGCTGCCATTTATTACACCAGTACTGATGTCACGTTCCTGAATTCAAGGAGGAATCTGTGCTTCGACTTAGTGTACCGGGGACGGGGGTAATGTCTCTACTTCGTCCACTACCGAGCCCTCAGTTAACATAACTCAAAGACCCCATAACTCTACGATAGCCTCCAGTTCACTCCTCGTGATCTTAGACAGTTGATCGTCTTAGATTCTACAAACACGAGAGCTGTACTGTTCCCGTAGCAAACTCAAGGATCTTCCCTGCTACCACCTCCTGAATCCACTTACTTGATTAACCCCTAATTGACAGTAAAACAGGAAACAGTCAATTATATATAATTCTCCAAATATGGATCCCCAATTAATTGAAAAAGGAGACAGTGGAATTAGATCGAAAACAAGGGAATATATCCGATATTAAATAGACTTGCTTGGAAATATATATCGACAGACTCATCCACTAGACCCGGCTCGTGGGTCCCGCGACCAAGACATTCATATATCCTTATAGGTGAACTTAAAACACAGAGCCAACAATAAGTCACAAGTTTATTTAATCAAGATTACCAAATGAATATAAAAAGAAAACACTCCCTAAACTGAATATGTTCCAACTGAAATATTTCCTAAGAGGCAATGAATTAATGAACTGTACTAAACTCCTTAAGAACGTTACCGTAATATTCTAAGCCCAGCCTGATGTTCGTCTGGATTCCTAGGGTTGATGTTCGTCTCCCAGCTGCCCACGTCACACTAAACTATCTTCTGTCTTCCCGATTGTGAAGCTAGCTAAAATTATTCCGCCAGCTTCTCTGGCAATTAAATTTAGATTTAGATTTAGATTTTTTATTCAGGTAAAGGTACATACATTGAGTTACATACACAATGTAAGATTTAAAGATAGAGATAGTACATACAATACCTAAAGCCACTAGTATGTATAGCGTTTCGGGCAAATTACTAAGCAGGGTTAAATGAACAAACTAATCTATATTTACTTGGCACCCAGATGGTTGAATTCCTATTGCAACTGATGGTAATTTTATGGGCATCTTGGACCAGGTTATTTTCAATTACAAATTTGACAAGTGATCTGAATTTATAATTTATGAATTAACAATACGAGAGGTTGTGGTACACCGGACGGTATGGTAGGTCAGAGACGACGCCGGACAACCTAGTTCCCTCAATAACTGACGTCACTGTATCTTTGATAGCATACAAGTCTTGCTCGTCATTCTACGTTCATGTTAACCTAACATACGTACTTAAACGAGATTTGTCATTACTACAATTACTGTATTTCATTGAATTATTCATCACTTGAATTAATACAAGGGAGAAAGCCATTTTGTTTTCTCCCTCACTAATCCCTTAATCTCTGGCAAGTGATTTTTCGCGGCTAGTCATATAAACCTACTCCCTCTAAGCTTGTTCACGTGGTACAATTTAACTCCTATGATCTGAGACCTGTAACTTCTAAATTAAGCTTAGCTCGTTACAACCCGCTCCCCGCACAAGTACATTTAATAAACCTTGTTTTTTAATAACATTAACCATGAGGTTAAGTACCCAAACCTTACTTTCACAATAGATAAAACCCATGCCTCTACCAAAATTTAAAAATCCTACCGTATCTAATAAATTACAATCAGCAGATTGTACAGCAAAAATTATTAATACAAAATCGATAATCTCAGCATATGTATCCCGACTGTCAGCTGACAGCCCAGCATTATCCTATACATCTGGAAACAAACATCCTATACCTGACTGACATAGCTGAATGTAATATCCCTAATCTGTCAGCAAATCTAGCTAGCAAAAGTCATTGGCTGATCATTAGCCACCCACTTGTGCCCTCTAGAGCAGGACACACACAATTCAGAACAAAAATAAAAATATATATACAGACTTAACT
>WNGS01002917.1:22033-42791 GCA_020271785.1 Procambarus virginalis | reverse complement strand
CTGCTGACACATGTAGCCTACAGCTATCAAACGTTATGGGGAACACTAAGGAGATCTCGCACTCCTAAATCACATGGGTGAGTGATTTATCGATCACGCATGCCGAATAAAACACTCCCGAGTTTTACGTTACTCGACAGAGCGAGGGCTGTCACTCCCGACAGCCTCGTCACTCACCAAACTTCTATACAAAATTACGTTAATACTGCCACAAATATATATAATATATAATCACCTTGTCACGGCCCTGGGAACAATACAAGAAATAAAACCACACTGTGGCACACTCCACAATAATCATTGCCAGGAATCACTGACGTTACCACATACCTGAGCGCTCAGTGTTGAAATTCCACACCTGCAAGACTACACATGAAATGATATCACTCCGTCCCACGGACGATCAAGAATGAATAATTACCACAATGGAATAATATAATATTACATGGACATCCTCTCAGTCCTTGGCTAATCTATGTATACTCTGTTCCCGTGTGTACCCACACACACACACACACTGTACGTCTGTGCTCACAAGACGTACGTCCCTCAGGACTGACAGATGACAAGGGTGATTATCTCCTCGTCCACACTTCACTTCACCTACAGGTGCTGCGTGACAATGCGACGGAACACTTGACCTCGAATTCAAGCTTTAGAGACTACTAATCACCAGAAATACACACATAGGTACTTACATTCATACTGCCGGCTTACACACACCATTCCCATACATCAGGCACCCGCTATGGGTGGCTGGCTCAGTGGTGGTAGGCTGGCTGGTTGGTACCTCCGCGGTATCGTTCGTACAATGGCGCGCACCGAACCCTCCACAACACGGCTTGTTTCGTACCCTCGACCCACCGGTTAAGTGAAGCGTTCGTACACAGGTGACGCGCACAAGGATTGCGTCTTAAACAACATGGGAATCTGCCTTAAAGCACTAACACTTATTTCCCCGTTCCCATCGACTGCTACAGAGCACTAGCAAGTCTTATCATCACTGGTATGGGATCTACGAGTCTGTTACTGCTCGTATGCACATTACCCCACGATCCCAGACCGATCACAAGATCTTCTCTACCCACTGTACACTGTCTTTTCCCCTCCAAGCGACGACTTCGGCCGGATTCTGTGACGACCGCTGTCGTAGATGAAGCAGGAGGTGCAGCAGCTGAGTAGTTAATTAAGCCACCCCGACGCACTATACTCAATTTGGCCGAATTGAGCATAGGAGCGTCTTGACAGGGTGATGGCTCCTCCAGAATAACGCTCACACCGTCGATTCCCGCGTATTCCTCGGAATAACCAATGAGAGGAAGGCATACTGGGGCCTACCCCTCTCCTCCAATCAGCGACGGTGTAGCATAGCCCCTAGGGCAACTCCCAGATGGCCGACCAACATGGCGGCTCAAGATGTTTACTAAGATGGCGTCTGTTTCCATGGCGACGGCTCAAATGGCTAGCGAGCGGGTGGCCCACAGCTACCCACGCCAGCGGCCTAACTGTTTTCCCGCGCAAGCTAGTCCCTCGCACCAAGCCATTACAATGAGAGATGCTATCGGCTCTATCTCTGTCCACAGACATGCTACCACGGCCACGGTAACATTTCTGGACTGCTGGTGACTGGGGCTCTCACGTAAGCCCAAATACTAGATGTTTCGGTTGCTGGTTACCAAAGTTAAGTCCGCACACTTAACAAGTGCACTTAACAAGTGTACTGGCCTCCCACAGGCATAAGAGCACTATTGTAAGTGAGCTGGTGAACCATCCCCTCACAGAGTGTACTCACCTAATTGTGCTTGTGGGGGTTGAGCTTTGGCTCTTTGGTCCCGCTTCTCAACCGTCAATCAACTGGTGTATAGATTCCTGAGCCTCCTGGGCTCTATCATATCTACATTTGAAACTGTGTATGGAGTCAGTTTCCACCACATTACTTCCTAGAGCATTCCATTTATTAACTACTCTGACACTAAAAAAATTCTTTCTAACGTCTCTGTGGCTCATCTGGGTACTATGTTTCAACCTGTATCCCCTTGTTCGTGTACCACCCGTATTGAAGAGTTTGTCTTTGTCCACCCTGTCAATTCCCCTGAGAATTTTGTAGGTGGTTATCATGTCTCCCCTTACTCTTCTGTTTTCCAGGGATGTGAGGTTCAGCTCTTTTACCCTATCTTTGTAGCTCAATCCTCTCAGTTCCGGGACGAGCCTGGTGGCATGCCGCTGAATCTTCTCTAACTTTGTCTTGAGTTTAATTAGGTATGGACTCCAGGCTGGCGCTTCATATTCCAAGATTGGTCTGACTTAAGTGGTATACAGGGTCCTGAATGATTCCTTACATAAGTTTCTAAAGACAGTTCTTATGTTCGCCGGTCTAGCATATGCCGCTGATGATATGCCTTTGATGTGGGCCTTTGGGGACAGGTTCGATGTGATATCAATCTCAAGGTCTTTCTCTCTATTTGACTCTTGCAGGGTTTCACCTTCCAGATGATACCTTGTGTTCAGCCTTCTGCTCCCTTCGCCTAATTTCATTACTTTACACTTTCCTGAGTTGAACTTTAGCATCCATTTTCTAGACCATTCCTCCAGTTTATCCAGGTCATCCTGTAGTCTCTGTCTATCTTCATCCATCTTGATTCTTCTCATAATTTTTGCATCATCAGCAAACATTGAGAGGACTGAGTCTATTCCCTCCGGAAGATTGTTTACATATTTTAGAAACAGGATGGGTCCAAGTACTGAGCCCCGTGGGACTCCACTGGTGACATCTCGCCACTTTCTCTCCCCCCTCACCGTTACTCGCTGTTTCTTGTTGTTTAAGTATTCCCTTGTTCAATGCAGCACCTTCTCTTTTACTCCTGCCTGTTGCGACAACTTTTTTAGCAGCCTTTTATGGGGTACTGTGTGAAATGCTTTCTGGCAGTCCAAGAAAATGCAGTCGGCCCACCCTTCCCTTTCCTGTCTAATTTTTGTTGCCTAGTCATAGAATTCAAGTAAACCTGCAAGGCACGATTTACCATCTCTGAACCCATATTGGTGGTGCGTTACAAAGTTATTTCCCTCCAGATGCTCTACGAGCCTTTTCCTCGCGATCTTCCCCATCACATTGCATGGTATACAAGTTAGGGAAACTGGCCTGTAGTTCAGTGCGTCTTGCCTGTCACCCTTCTTGTATATTGGGACTACGTTAGCTGTCTTCCAGTTTCTGGTAGGTCTCCTATTTCCAGTGACCTGTTATACACCATAGAGAGTGGCACGCTTAGTAATTCTGCCCCTTCCTTTAGTATACATGGTGAGATTCTGTCAGGCCCAACAGCCTTTGTCACATCCAGCTCCAACAGACACCTTTTGACCTTATCACTGGTGAGGTCAAATTCCTCCAAGGTTGCTTGGTTTGCCTCCTCATTTAGTGCAGGGGCTTCTCCTTGTTCTATTGTGTTTGGGTTGACAGGTGTCAGTGGTGGACCAGATGTAACAGAGGGTGGTATATGGACCACGTGTATTACAGGGGGTGGTAAATGGACCAGGTGTATTACAGGGGGTGGTACATGGACCAGGTGTATTACAGGGGGTGGTAAATGGACCACGTGTATTACAGGGGGTGGTACATGGACCACGTGTATTACAGGGGGTGGTACATGGACCACGTGTATTACAGGGGGTGGTACATGGACCACGTGTAACACGGGGGTGGTACATGGACCACGTGTTCCAGCACAAGCGCGGACAGCATCAGTTTACCGACCACTTCAACACTCAGCCATTGAGGCAAGACAAGCAAACTGCTTCTCTTAAACTTAATTGCTTCTTCCAAGCTTTCAGTCAAAGTCCTAGCAATTATTCTTTACACTCAATTTTTCATTTATTCCAGAGAATTTTAATATATCTCTTCCATTTCATTGTTTCTATATTATTATTTTTCAATTTTGGAAACAGTAGGCCCATAGAGATGTTTTTAAATATGAGGGAATGAGTTAGATCAATGTTTCTGACACGAATCATCTCTATGGTTTTAGGTTATTTTGCATTGGAAGGAAAATAGAATATTAACTCCACGAAGTTAATCTCTCGCTGTTACCGAGGTTATTAAATGCTGCTTAGTTTATCTTTGCTGTTTAAGACGCCGAGAAGTGAAGATGGAAACACCATAGTTTATTGTCTCTAAGTGTGTCTTGAAGAGATTGTTTCCCCTACCATTAGTGATGGTTTCCCTGCCTTGAGTGATGGTTTCCCTGCCTTGTGCGATGGTTTCCCTGCCTTGAGCGATGGTTTCCCTGCCTTGAGCGATGGTTTCCCTGGCTTGAGTGATGGGTTTCCCTGCCATGAGACGTAGTTATCATGCCAAGACAGTTGGTTACTCTGTCATTAAGGGGGTAGTTACCCCAGTCAGTAATGGGTAGTTACCCGTCATTAAGCGGTAATTACCCCTGTAATTATGGGGTTGTTAGCTCTGTCATTATGGGGTAATTACCCCGTTCACGAGGACAGAATATTCGGGTATGTACATTCCAATTGGTTGACTGAGTAGTGAGACAAGTCGCTCCCATCATATCCGTTACTCTTGACAACTCGCTCTATTATTATTATTGTCTTATTAAAATTTCTTACCTTAACGGAGGATAGAAACATAGTTTTTTATCAATAACGCAGCAGTCAAAGATTATAACCTTCAGGAATGATTTCGCTCTCATAGATATATTATTTTTCACACTTATAACTTATAAGTAGATCTATTTTATGGGTCTCTAAAATTCCAAACAACTTTGGTAAAACTTCAGAGGTGTTAAAAAACCATAACGGGGCCTTTCTGGGAAGTTAATATTAAGTTAACTTCGTCTTAACGTCTTCATGGCGGGAAAAGATTCGGTAAATTATATTGGATTTTTTTTTTTAGGAGGGAAGACTGAGATAGAATGAGAGAGAAAGAGTAGTTAGTTGAACTCCTGCCAGACACGTTTGAGGAAATTTATTGATACTGACCTTGATGTGATGATTTCCACATAATACATTTATTTTATTTAATGATCTGTGCTGTACAGAGAAGAGTTGTTATGTGTGGGTATCGTGGCTACGCACGTAGTCACCTAAATGCATTGGTTGGGCTGTGCTCAATATCCTAATGTAACTTTGAGCAGGATTGTGTACAGGGCAGCGTCTCTAAGGAGAAAATCAACAGGAGCTGTGATGAAGATTCTAATCTATGTCATGAGACCATTGTAAGACTTTCTGCCCACAAGAAGTTTATTGGGCTCTTAACTGTTCACAGAAAGGGTATTGGGCACTCAACAAACCCGTCATCATGAATACCACATCGCGTTTTGAGCTATAAATCCCCTAAGGCCAAAAACTGGTGTACTATCAATCATAGCAGCTCACAGAATTGATGTGATCTCCCGTTTTCTAATCGTTGATCCTCTGTTAGGTTATGTTAGGTTAGATTAGGTTTTCCTAACCTAACTTTAGTTTTCCACCCTCGATTAATTATTTCTCATCTCTCATGAAGCGAGATCGTCGCTCAACCGCCCTGCCCAAGTGGTTGTGGTTGTGGTTGTGGTTGGGTGGGGGGAATTGGAGCTGCATACCATTATATTCTCCGTTTACGACCCCAATAAAGCAGGAAATGTTGGTGAGGTAAGGCCAGTGCGCGTCAACGAATGAGGTAGTTAAGGGTGAGTGACGCTCGCAGTAGAACTCCCAGACATAGTATAACTACCTACTACTCCCAAACCACACTCCCCGACCGTCCAGGTGGTTGGGCACCATTCCTTCCACGCATCCCATCCCAAATCCTTGTCCTGACCCCTTCCCAGTGTTAAATCGTCACACTGCCTTGGCGCTTTTCCCTGAAAACTCCCTCCCTCCCACCATACGCTCGCCCCCCCCCCAAAAAAAAAATAAAGAACAACACTTGGTGAGAATATATGAGTATACCACTGTGTTCTGCCTGACGTTTTAAGGCTTAATTTGTAGTCTACAATTGATTTTTTTCCATTTTCAGCATGAGTATTTATTTGGTAAAAATGCAGAATTATTGGGTCGATTTACGAAGGTTGTTTCCATTTAGCATGACTAGAGGTCAAGTCTTAACAATTCGAGGTATTTCCACAACACATGGAATGCGTTAGAGATTGCTGATTCCACTCTCAGTACAGGAACATGGTCACCAAATGGACCCCTTAACTTCATGAGAAACGTAGCTGGGTTGAGTCAACTTTACATAACTGAGTACTAACGTGAAGCAGCACAGTATGTAGAGTGACCATGCACTGAAATGAGGACTTGGTGGTGTATGAATACCACATATACATATACATCTGTATAGCTAAGTACACTGCTGCATTTTAATTGTATTCGTGTAGTTATACATTCACATACATACCACAGATCAAAACCAAGCGGAAAAGAAAATACTCGAGCTTATATTAAATATATGCTCCATTCGCTTCAGGCAGGTCGGTGTTCAATCCCTGACCGTCAAAGTGGGTGGGCACCATTCCTTTCCCCCGTCCCATCCCAAATCCTTATAGCATCCTTCCAAATGCTATATAGTCGTAATGATCTGCTGCTTTCCCCAGATAATTCCCTCCCTCTCCTAGTAATGAGACGGAGAAGATTACCCTATGAACGAGACAAGGTAGTTACCCTGGTAACGAAATTGGGGAGTTTTCCCCATCAATCCATCGGAGGAGTTTCCCCCATCGGAGGAGTTTCCCTAGCAACGGGTTGGGACAGTTCCCTAGCAACCAGACAAGGGATGGGGGGAATGTTCCCGTTGAAAATAAACAGGGGTTCTCTGTTGACAGTGTTTACCCGTACGGATGGTCGACCAAGAGTCGGGCTCCGGCAACAATACCCACATTAAGCGCATATAATGGATGCTGCATCTTACTTACCTCACCAAGGAGAGTCCATCAGCATCATCCTAAGATATTCTTCTTTATGAGGATGGTAATACTTACCTCACAGAGAGTGAATATTATCTTCAGCTGTGTTGTGATGCTAAATATATATATTGAAGGTCATTTGTTCCTGGTACAGAGAGGTGGTAGAGCAAAATGGAGGATGCTTGCACCAGGAGATGATGTGAGATGTGTCTGGGGGTGCTACTCAGTGGATGCTGGGCCGCCGCCACCACCACTCTCACTAATACGACATTCCTTGCTCGTATGTATTTTGTGCTGTGTACCGGATACGAGATAAAGCGTGTGCGAGCGTATACACACACACACACACACACACACACACACACACACACACACACACGGTTGAGAGGCGGGACCAAAGAGCCAGAGCTCAACCCCCGCAAGCACAACTAGGTGAGTACAACTAGGTGAGTACACACACACACACACACACATATTGATGGTGGCCAACATGGCCACCATCAATATAATAGAGAGAGCAGCTTCTGTGGCTAGCAGGAACGGATCCAGACTTCTAATCATGGGAGACTTCAACCATGGGAAGATAGATTGGGGGAACAGAGACCCACACGGAGGCCCAGACACATGGAGAGCTAAGCTGCTGGATGTGGCAACAAGAAACTTTCTAAATCAACACAAGGGACCGACAAGAATGAGAGGAGGGGATGAACCAGCCTTGCTTGATTTGATATTTACCCTAAATGAGTCGGATATAAGGGAAGTTAAGTTGGAAGCCCCCTTGGGAATGAGTGATCATAGTGTATTGAGCTTTGAGTACCTGGTTGAGCTAGGAATTATCACCCCCAAAAAAGAACTGGGAACCAAAGGGCTGGCGTACCGAAAGGGAAACTATGAGGAGATGAATAAATTCCTATGGGATATACATTGGGACACAGAACTCGGAACCAAGTCCGTACAAGACATGATGGACTATGTCACCCGAAAATGTCAGGAGGCTGTAAGCAGGTTTGTCCCAGCCCAACAGGAAAAAACAGAGAAGCAAAGGAAGAATCCGTGGTTTAATAGGGAATGTATGAAAGCAAAGGAGCTGAACAAAAGGGCATGGAGGAACTTCCGTAATAACAGAACACCAGAAAGTAGAGAGAGATACCAGAGAACCAGGAACGAGTATGTCAGTGTGAGAAGAGCAGCTGAGAAAAGGTATGAAAATGATATAGCTAACAAAGCCAAGACTGAACCAAAGCTACTACACAGTCACATCAGGAGGAAGACAACAGTGAAGGAACAGGTGATTAAACTTAGGGTGGGCGAGGACAGGTACACAGAGAATGACAAAGAGGTGTGTGAAGAACTCAACAAAAGGTTCCAGGAGGTCTTTACAATAGAACAGGGAGATATCACGGCGCTGGGAGAGGTGGCAGCAAACCAGGTGACCTTGGATAGGTTCGAAATTACAAGAGATGAGGTCAAAAAGCACCTATTGGAGCTGGATGTGAGAAAAGCTGTTGGGCCGGATGGAATCTCGCCATGGGTATTGAAAGAGTGTGCAGGAGCACTTTGCTTACCACTCTCCATAGTGTATAGTAAGTCACTGGAAACGGGGGACCTACCAGAAATATGGAAGACTGCTAATGTAGTACCAATATACAAAAAGGGTGACAGACAAGAGGCACTGAACTACAGGCCAGTGTCCTTAACTTGTATACCATGCAAGGTGATGGAGAAGATTGTGAGAAAAAACCTAGTAACACATCTGGAGAGAAGAGACTTCGTGACAACCCATCAACATGGGTTCAGGGAGGGTAAATCTTGCCTTACAGGCTTGATAGAATTCTACGATCAGGTGACAAGAATTAAGCAAGAAAGAGAAGGGTGGGCGGACTGCATTTTTTTGGACTGTCGGAAAGCCTTTGACACAGTACCCCATAAAAGGTTGATGCATAAGCTGGAGAAACAGGCAGGAGTAACAGGTAGGGCGCTCCAGTGGATAAAGGAGTACCTAAGCAATAGGAAGCAGAGAGTTACAGTGAGGGGTGAGACCTCAGACTGGCGTGAAGTCACCAGTGGAGTCCCACAGGGCTCTGTACTTGGACCTATCCTGTTTCTGATATACGTAAATGATCTCCCAGAGGGTATAGACTCATTCCTCTCAATGTTTGCTGACGACGCCAAAATTATGAGAAGGATTAAGACAGAGGAGGACAGCTTGAGACTTCAAGAAGACCTGGACAAGCTGCAGGAATGGTCGAACAAATGGCTGTTAGAGTTTAACCCAAGCAAATGTAATGTAATGAAGATAGGGGTAGGAAGCAGGAGACCAGATACAAGGTATCATTTGGGAGATGAAATACTTCAAGAGTCAGAGAGAGAGAAAGACCTGGGGGTTGATATCACGCCAGACCTGTCCCCTGAAGCTCATATCAAGAGGATAACATCAGCAGCATATGCCAGGTTGGCTAACATAAGAACGGCCTTTAGAAACTTGTGTAAGGAATCTTTCAGAACATTATATACCACATATGTCAGACCAATCCTGGAGTATGCGGCTCCAGCATGGAGTCCCTATCTAGTCAAGCATAAGACTAAACTGGAAAAGGTTCAAAGGTTTGCCACCAGACTAGTACCCGAGCTGAGAGGTATGAGCTACGAGGAGCGACTGCAGGAACTAAACCTCACTTCGTTGGAAGACAGAAGAGTTAGGGGGGACATGATCACCACATTCAAGATTCTCAGGGGAATCGACAGGGTTGATAAAGACAGGCTGTTTAACACAAGGGGCACACGCACTAGGGGACACAGGTGGAAACTGAGTGCCCAAATGAGCCACAGAGATATTAGAAAGAACTTTTTTAGTGTCAGAGTGGTTGACAAATGGAATGCATTAGGAAGCGATGTGGTGGAGGCTGACTCCATACACAGTTTCAAGTGTAGATATGATAGAGCCCATTAGGCTCAGGAAACTGTACACCTGTTGATTGACGGTTGAGAGGCGGGACCAAAGAGCCAGAGCTCAACCCCCGCAAGCACAACTAGGTGAGTACACACACACACTCACACACACACACACACACACACACACATTCAAGATTCTGAAGGGAATTGATAGGGTAGATAAAGACAGGCTATTTAACACAAGGGGCATACGCCCCTTGTGTTAAATAGGGGGCATTTTTGTGTGTGGGGCATAGGGGCATTTTTGTGTGTGGGGCATAGGGGCATTTTTGCACTGTTCATCACCAAGGGATTGTCTTTATTTAAATTTGTTTTCTAGAGTAATTAAAATTTCATTGTTTATACTTTGTGTGTCTTCCCTTACCTTACCACAAACAGGCAAGCAGTCTCTTTTTTTTGTTATATGTGACCAGGCTTTGACACCTGCCATTGGAGGACTGCCGAACATCCATACTCCACTACTTTACCATCACATATACAAGGGGGCCTGTCCTAGGAGCTTCACTCAGGTACTGGTAATTTGTGGTAAGCGTACTTGGCTTTAATTCACTTGCTTTTCACTATTTAATTTATTATTCATATGGTGCTGTGTGTATTGTGCATTCCGGGAGTAGCATATGGTGAGTGTGAGACAACTTTGGATTACGTGGTGACTGTAGGCTTCAGTCACTCACTTAATTGGTCATCTCTTCCTCCGTGTTATTACCTGTGTTTACCACCTTTTGTCCCTAGGATATTTATCATATTTTCGGCAGATCTTCATATTGGTACCCTGGTACAGTGGTCTGTCTCCGGGTCAATAGCACCTAATTTCTGCAATCCGACTCTAGGAGGACAAAGAGGGCCATCGTTCCTCTAGCACGGACTTTATTGACGAGTTGGGATCTCGGCAATAGTTCTCGTCACCAGATGACACTCGCACCCCTACACGTCAGTCAGAAATGATGATATTTACTTAGGTAGGGAATTAGCTTTCTTTTTCAGAGCACAGAGTTCGCTAATTCTGTAAGTATCATATTTCATTTCAGTGGGAAAAACTTGCTTATGTCCTATAGAGACTCTGCAAGGTATGCCTACATTCTTGGACTACCTAATTCACTTTTGGAACAATTAAATGTTTCATTGAGTCCGCCTGGAGCTGCCGTGGGGTACAGACGTGTCGTCTGGCCTCTGGTGGTTTGAGGTGTTTGCCGTTTTCGTCACCAGAGGGGGTGTGGGAGTTTCTGCCCCCCCCCCTGTTGTTGCTGCGGGCTGCGTGTTGACGTGGCGAGCTTACCATGGGTGGTCCCCTTCCATCTATCAAGCGCGTGAACTCCGTGGTCCTGGAGTTCACTGGTCGTGCTGGATATCCGGAAATAGCCGTGGTTCTGTGCGACTTGCTTCATGTCCCTGTGATGGACGTTGACGGTATTGAGCTTGTGACTGCCCATTGAGTTGTCATCAAGCTTGTGTTGGAGGAAGTATACCGTGATTTCCTCAGTCGTTACGAGGGACGCTCGTTGTCGATGCCGGGTGGTGCCGGCTCTGTCTCCATATCCGACCGGAGTGGTGCGCTGACTTATGTCAGTGTGCATGGGACGCCCCTGGAGTTTCCCGAGGATCTTCTTCGGCGTTACTTTCAGCGGTTTGGAGCGGTCATCAGTGTGAGGGTCAACACGATATCCTCTGGGAGGTATGCCAGGAGACGGACGAACATTCGCACCTTGGGGATGCGCCTGCGGTCGGATATTCCATCTTCGGTCCGGCTCCTGGGGTGCTACATCCGGGTGTACTATGCCCGACAGCCTCGGACCTGTTTCCGGTGTGGCCTGGTGGGGCATCAGGCTGCCGGGTGCGATGCGGCTCCGGTTGCTCCTGTCAACCTATTCCGGGAAGAAGATTTCCCTCCGCTTCCCCTGGACGAGGACTCCGGGGATGCAGTGACCGACCCGCTCGTTGTTGCGGCTACCCCGGCGTCGCCTGACGTTCCCCCGGATGTCGTCGGCCCTCCTCAGGATGTTGCGATGCCATCGGTGGATACTCCTGCTCCTGTCCCTGCTGCTCCAGTGGGCCTTTCTGCTGCGCCCTCCTCACCGTCTGCTCACCTGTCTTCAGCTGCTGCGCCTGGCCCTGCATCCTCGCCTCGGATCCCGGCTGTGCTGGGTGCTGGGGTGGCTGTGGGGTCCCCTGTTGTGTGTGGTCCGGTTCCCCCTGTGGTCGAGGCTGCTGCCGTTTTGCGGCGGACGTCAGTTCGTCCGGCTAGTAGTGCCCATGTTGTGGGTCGGCTTCCGGCTCTGACGATCTCAGGCCGGTGCCCAAACGATCCCGGCCTTCGTCGTCTACCTGGGCCGATGTTGGGGACTTTAGTGACTGTGAGGCCTCGGGTGTGGATGGAGTGGTTCCGGGTACGTTGCTGGCTCCGCAGTTAGTGGTGGCGGACGTCCATGCGCCTGCTGACATTGGTGTCCGTGTCTCGGGTGTGCCTGCTGTTCCTTCTCCGCCGGGGGCCTCTCCGCGGTGGGGAGTGGTGGCCTCCGCTGCCGGAGTGGGTGGGGATGGTGGGTCTGGGCGTGGCCTGGTGGTGACCTTACGGAAAGATGTGCGCGGTTCGGTTCCCACGCGGTCGTCCGGTGGTGTGCCCGTGGGCGCTGGTGCCCCTGTGGTGGTGCCTTCTACCACGCTCCCTCCTCGGAGGTTGACCGTTGGGCACTTGGGGGCCGTGTCACCGAAGTCTGTGATGCCGTCGGGTCACTGGTTGCGGGTTGCTGAGCTACCTTTCGGCGATGAGGTGTGGGACCATGTACCGTCACTCGGTTCCGGTGTGATACGGTTTGGGTGCCATGTTTGCGGGTGTTTGTGGCCAACGTCCCGGATAAGATGGCGTCCCCGGTGGATGGTCAGGACCCTTGGCAGTGGTTACGATGGGAGGCGTACCATGTACACTTCTCTCGGGACGCGTTTCCGCGCAAATACGAGTGATTGAATTCTTTTGTGCTGTGTGCCCTTCTGGCTGTTTTGTATGCCTTCTGGTAGTTTGTGCCCGTGCCTCTCCCTTTATTTTGTGGCGAGGTGGGTGTTTGGGTGTGTGTGTTTCTGGCCTTCATGTCTTAACTTTCATGTTGTTAACGTGCCCTATGTGTTTTTTATTTTATGCTTACGTGTTGTATTAGTTTTTGTTTTGTATTTGTGTGGCTTATTGTGTGGTGTATGTTCTTATTGCATTTTTTGTAATACTTCTGTTTGTTCATTCTGTTGTTTTGTTCTCGGTCCTTCAGGCCGGTGTTTTGTTTTGTTGTTGTGTATGTAACGATGGTTTTCTTTTGATTGCGTGTTATCCATCTTGATTTTTGTTTTATACTGTTCTGTTTTGACATGCTCCTGTGTTTTGTTTTGCATTTGTTTTATCTTTTGTACTGTCTTTTCAATGCCTTTCTCGAGTTTTGAAATTTGTTATACTGTACTGTCAGCCCTTCTGGCTGGTGGTTTTCTTTTTTTCCCTTGTTTTGTAATGTTTTTCTATGTTCTTAATTTGTTTTTTATTGTATTTAACTTGCATGTTTTGCATGTAAAAATAAAAAAAAAAAAAAAATTTGCTTTAGAAACTCAGTTTCACTTAATTAGTAGGATTTTCTTGCCCTTATTCTCCTACAGTGAGTACCGGGTACAAGATTTCCTGCGATCTTGATTTATTAATCATTTACCATCTTGAATTAACATCAATTGTTAACGATTCCGCAGGATAGGTACCAGTTGCCACGTTGTCCTGTTTCTGACATTCACCATATCACAACAGTATATTCGTTGTCCATTTATTTGCAAAATTTTCACAATGTTTCGTCTCCAAGCTTTCCGTACAGATCCAACAGGTGAAATAGGGAACTTAAGTCGTGCCAAGAGGACCGAATTACAAACTCTTGCACATGAGTATCCCCTAGATGTTCCCCATGGAGCCAACAAGAATGAGATATATAACCTACTCTTAGATCACTTTTTAGATTAAGGGATAATAGACTCTGACACTCACGAACATTACACTATTGCAGATAAACATGATTTGGCCACTATAAAACTCAAACTCGAACTTGCCAAGATCGAGCGGGAGCAACAAAAAGAAGCAGCTGCAATCAAGGAACGGGAGGCCGCATTACTCAAGGAACAACAGGAAAGAGAGGCTGCCATCAAGAAAGAAGAACAGGAAAGAGTGGCCGACCTCAAAGAACGAGAGATGGCCCTCAAAGAACGAGAGACTGCATTACTGCGTGAGCGTGAGCGAGTACAACTGGAAGTAAAACAACGTCACCTGGAGATGCAACGCGAGCATGACAAGCAGCAAGCGGCTATGGCTATAGAATGTCGTCAAAAGGAACTCGCGTTGGAAACTACCCACCACGCTCAACGCCAACAAGCTGCAGCTAGTCTTTCACTAAGTTTCAATGTCTCCCATGCAAGTAAGTTAATGCCACCATTCGTAGAGTCAGAGGTTGACGTGTTCTTTACCACCTTTGAGACCCTTGCTAATCAACTTAACTGGCCTGCCGACCAATGGGCTACCCTTCTCAGAGTACATCTCAGAGGTAGAGCTGCAGTCACCCTCAGTACTTTGGCGTCTGAGAATGACTACCAGACCCTGAAGCAAGCAGTGTTGGACGCCTATCTTCTCTCCACCGAAAGCTACCGACGAAAATTCCGTGATTACATGAAGGCAAGTACCACCACCTTTCCAGAATTTGCCAACACCAAACGGAGATATTTTATGAAATGGCTGGAAGCGGCACATGTCTCTACCTTTGCAGAACTCGTCAACCTCATGCTAGTTGAAGAATTCTTGAGGCGTGTACCTCCTCCTGTCCGTTTATATTTAGCAGATAAAGAAGAGACCGACCTCGTAAAATGTGCGAAGTCGGCTGACACTTACAGCCTCATCCACCGGCTGACAGCAGAACCACCTACCAGTAAGAAGTCTTGGTACACTTACGAGAAAGTGAGTGCAGACCAAGCTACCTTGCAATGATCTTCCAGAAGGAATTGACTCGTTCCTCTCGATGTTTGCTGATGATGCGAAAATTATGAGGAGGATCAGGATAGAGGAGGATAGTATGAGGCTACAAGATGACCTAGACAAACTGAAGGAATGGTCCGACAAATGGCTACTAAAGTTCAACCCAAGTTAATATAAGGTAATGAAACTAGGAGGAGGAACTAGGAGGCCAGTCACTGGATACCGAATGGGAGATGAAGTCCTTCACGAAACGGACAGAGAGAAAGATCTGGGAGTTGATATCACGCCAAACCTGTCTCCTGAAGCCAAAATCAAAAGAATAACATCAGCGGCCTATGCGAGGCTGGCTAATATCAGAACTGCTTTCAGAAACGTGTGTAAGGAATCCTTCAGAACCTTGTATACCACATATGCAAGGCCAATCCTGGAGTATGCAGCCCCAGCAAGGAGTCCGTACCTAGTCAAGCACAAGACGAAGCTGGAAAAAGTTGAGAGGTATGCCACTAGGTTAGTCCCAGAACAAAGAGGCATGAGTTATGAGAACAGACTACGTGAACTGCACCTCACGTCGCTGGAAGAAAGAAGAGCTAGGGGAGACATGATCACCACATACAAAATTCTCAGGGGAATTGACAGGGTGGACAAGGATAGATTATTTAACACGGGTGGCACACGCACAATGGGACACAGGTGGAAGCTGAGTTTCCAAGTGAGCCACCGAGTCATTAGAAAGAACTTTTTCAGTGTCAGAGTAGTTAGTAAATGGAATACACTAGGAAGTGATGTGGTGGAGGCTGACTCCATACACAGTTTCATATGTAGATATGACAGAGCCCAGTAGGCTCAGGAATCTGTACATCAGTTGATTGACGGCTGAGAGGCGGGACCAAAGAGCCAGAGCTCAACCCCCGCAAACACAACCAGGTGAGTACAACTAGGTGAGTACACACACACACACCACTCGAGGAAAACATCACACCCCTAACATCACCCAGAACATGCAGTAACCAAGCCCGGACACTCAGACAATCCACTAAATATACCCTCCAGGCAGGACATATCTTTCAAGCGTCGGCAGAATATATTCTCCACCTTGCCACCTTCTGGAAGTCATCCTGAAGATTTATGGGGCACAACGGTGGTAATATATGGATGTGTTTGAATCCACGAGTCGTGACTGTTGACCAGATTTATCAGGGCCTGGCTGCGTTAGTAGGAAGGGCCTGCTGGAGACATGGGACCAGATTCACGAAGCTGTTACGCAAGTACTTACAAACCTGTATATCTTTTTTCAATCTTTGGCGGCTTTGTTTACAATTATTAAACAGTAATGAGCTCCGAAGCACGAGGAGGCCGTTTATAACAATAACAGTTGATTGTGACGTTTTCATGATTGTAAGTTGCTTAATAAATATAACCAAAGCCGTCAAAGATTGTGGAAAGATGTACACGTTCGTAAGTTCTTGCGTAACTGCTTCGTGAAACTGGCCCATGGTCTTCACTAACGACAATGGTATATCACTGCTTAAGTATATGTTATTATGTTAAAGAAAATTTTATTTTCCCCTAATATTTCTCACCTAGTCTGTTTCGCAGGTGGGAAGCGGGGCGCTGGTACTCTCACTCTGACAGGTGATGCCTCGTATTTTCCCTGATACCAGATGTGGTTTGGTACTAGTGTCTCAGGTGTGGTCTGGTATACTCTCCTGGACCCTGTCATAAATTTGGGCTGGTACTCTCAATTAAACAGGTTTGGCCTGGTGGTACTCATCAAGTCCCTCATACAGGTATTGTCTAGTACTCTATTTCTCACAGGTGTAGGGTGATTGTATCTGTATTTAAATGTAATACTTTCGTAAAACAAGTTGGAGTATGGTATATATATCTCTTATGATATATTCATTGATGACGATTTACAGGTCACTTGACTTAGTGCCAGGATTAGGGAGAAGATCTATGCCACAATGCGTTAGCATGACCACTGATGATTGACTGAGGCGCAGAATGTTACTTGCTTGTCTGCCGTCACGGAATGAGGGTGCTCAACACCCATGAAGCACGAACGTCTCACGTTTCGAGAGGAAAGGCCATTCCTAAATGCCGGAGTTACCTGAGGACCTGTTCCTATGTACACCTGATCGTTGTTTTTGTTTAAGAAATTTGTTGTGCAAAAGTAAGAGATTGCTCTGTCTCTCGGCAGGAATGTGCTATACTCCTCTTTTGCAGTATAGCACAGCACAAAGAGCTGGTAAGAATATGGAAAGCATGATTCTCTCAAGCTGTAGAGTAGCTGAATATCAACCCGTCCTTGCCTGATACATCGCTTATCGTATGTTATGGTAATCAACATATCAAATACAACGTGCTATGAGAAGCAGAGGCTCACAAAAATCCACGTTTTTTCGTATGTGTCAAGCTGGTTGGGTTAGGTGGGAAGCATGGGTGTGTAACTTGCTGGTTTGGTTAAGACGCTAGATTTTGCACGTCGTGGCTGATCAATAGAACGGGTTGCAACTTACCTTGTGAAGGCTTCGGGAATCAATGGCCCAGCGGCCCGGTCTTCGACCAGGCCACCCGGTTGGTTGTCTGGTCAACCAGGATGTTGGACGCGGCTGCTTGCAGCCTGACGTATGAATCCCGGGCTGTAATATTATTGCATAGAATCGCCAGAGACTTTACAAATGAACGTGGAATTCATAACTACAGAATTTGCAAGAGAACAGAAGCGCATTCCCTATTGCAGAGTGCACGCTCTTGAGAGTTGATTACACTGTAACTGAGCCTGCTCTCTGCAACTGAAAAAATGCAACTATTTTGCCTAACTAAAAACATACAAACCTAGGCCTCCCAGCTGACCTTTCGAAGCTGATGCACAGACAATGATAATATTGCAAGGCTTTAATGTTTCTAATACGTCAAAATTTTAACTGGTCGATTCCATACAAAAAAATATACCATGCATTGCATGAACGGGTTGCCAGAGGAGACGAGCTATGAGTCAGGATAGGGGCTAGTGTCTGCAACACAGGAGGAGGGACATGGGGTGAGGATAGGGGCTAGTGTCTGCAACACAGGAGGATGGACATGGGGGGTGAGGATAGAGGCTATTGTCTGCAACACAGGAGAAGGGACAGTCTGGGTTGAGCCTTGCAGTAGGGCTGTGTTGACACACCCTTATTAAGGTGACACTCTTAATGGTCAATATCTTAGTAAACTTAGATGGTAATGATCTAGGGAAATCTCATATATATATAATTTTACTTTATTTATTTAATTTTTTATTCATTACACACTTTATTACAAAAGATTAGCTACAACCAAGAGGAACCCATTCAATTGTCAGAGGATGTAGATGCCTAGAGCACCTTAGATGCTGGGCAGGATCAAATAATATGGTTTGTGCATCCTCTCCGAACTCCAACACTTAGGTGCTCAAAGCATAATAGCTTTTGAATCTCTGTTTGTTTGGATGAGCCTAGAACCCATTTCATTAGAGTGCCCTTGGTTCTTTCACCCCAGCCAGGTGTCAAGGGTCTCTGATTCAATGTGGGCAAGATTTGAGTAATGATCCAGAGCTGTGGGTTTATGAATGTTCGTTAATTTTCCGTGTGTAGCTGCTGCGCCACCTGTATGCACAACACTGATGTCAATTTAGCTACCAGCTGCGACTGACTCACAGTAGTAGTAGGCATCCATCAGTCTCAGGAGACTATGGAGTTGCGCTCTGGTTGTCGGTCTGGAGTGGCTTTCCCTGGATGCAAAGCTAGGGTAGGTTGATACGGAGGAGAAGCTGTTACCCAAGCATGACACACAATTCACCAGCTGTCCATTCACCTTCCCTGAGAGGATCTACCTACTCTGTCAACCTCTCAGAGCGACCAGCTGGAATGGCAGAACTGCGGAACATTTCGTAACGAATCTTTCACTGCTGGAAACTCGGTTGTGGTGAGGTTCATCTTGTTGATGTCAAAGACTTGTTGGATCTTAAGGGCCGGTTCATTGTGGTTCTGTAGAGCACATTTCTCAGCCTGGGCCTCGGTTCAGTGTAGTTTGGAAGAGCAAGGTGAAGAGCCACTACGATACGGAAGAATTGCTGGAAAAGATGAGCACATGTTACTGATAACATCGATTGGAACATGTTAGACAGATAAGGAAAAGTTGAGAATATGTTTTCAAAACATGTGAGGTGATTAAGCTAGATAAAAGAACACTCTCTCTCTCACTGTACCACCACACACCTCCCTCACTGTACCACCACACACCTCCCACACTGTACCACCACACACCTCCCTCACTGTACCACCACACACCTCCCACACTGTACCACCACACACCTCCCTCACTGTACCACCACACACATCCCTCACTGTACCACCACACACCTCCCTCACTGTACCACCACACACCTCCCTCACTGTACCACCACACACCTCCCTCACTGTACCACCACACACCTCCCTCACTGTACCACCACACACCTCCCTCACTGTACCACCACACACCTCCCATACTGTACCACCACACACCT
This sequence comes from Procambarus virginalis, assembly GCA_020271785.1. Classification (NCBI taxonomy): domain Eukaryota; kingdom Metazoa; phylum Arthropoda; class Malacostraca; order Decapoda; family Cambaridae; genus Procambarus; species Procambarus virginalis. The sequence goes on along the minus strand of WNGS01002917.1, from coordinate 23,446 downwards.
CCCTCACTGTACCACCACACACCACTCTCACTGTACCACCACACACCTTCCTCACTGTACCACCACACACCTCCCACACTGTACCACCACACACCTCCCTCACTGTACCACCACACACATCCCTCACTGTACCACCACACACCTCCCTCACTGTACCACCACACACCTCCCACACTGTACCACCACACACCTCCCTCAATGTACCACCACACACCTCCCACACTGTACCACCACACACCTCCCACACTGTACCACCACACACCTCCCTCACTGTACCACCACACACATCCCTCACTGTACCACCACACACCTCCCACACTGTACCACCACACACCATATATTTGCTGCGATACTGACACCAACAACCAGTGAACAGAGATATTACGACACCCAGAGCAGCTCTGTCCTCCTAAGGTGTCCCACAGTCAAGAAACTGTCGTACTAAAGTGCTCTGATCCTGACCTACCAGAGGACCCAAAGCGGGTCAGTGTGTCAATTTCGCGAGCCGGTGCCATTTTCTAGCACCACAATGTTTTGCCTTAGGTGGAGTAAACGTCAAAATGCGACGTTCTAGGAGGACGGGTTAGAGTCCTCACTTAAGCAAAAATTTCGTTGGCAGGGAATCAGGACAGGCCCCGTTTTCCTTTACCTGATGCCTCTCTCCAAATCTAGCAGTGAAACGGTATCGAGCTAGGAAGCTGTTGTGGGTTGCATCATACGAATGGTCCCCGACCACAACGGGAAACCCATTAACATGTACACTGAGGTGCAGTACACCTTGTTGTAAATTATTGTACATACTTATCATGCAGTAAGTATGTATTAGAAGGAGGAAGAGTTTCCTTAATCAATAACTAGTCTAACCTAGTCAAACGTAATCTAGCCTCACCTCACTTCACATAACCAAACCTGACCTAACCAAAACCAAACGCAGGTTTCTCAAACCTAACTATTCCCTGAAATACGTCTCAGTGAACCCAGTAAAAGGGAATCAAATGGTCCAAAAATTCCACCTACAGACACAGCTGACGGTGGAACACAATATTATCGCCAGACCTCACCCACAGTTCGGTGTGAATTTTAATAAACTGTCCACGAGGTGGGAGGCTTTGCTGGGCCCAGAGGTGTTGAGGTTGTCGTCAGGGGGGAATGTGGGTGTTCCCTCTGGAGCTGGAGTGAGACGGGCTGTGAGTTGAACAAATGGTATGCAAGCTTATGGACCACATTTTAATGCTTGATATATATGTACTGTGGCCCCTTAGGGAACGCAGATTGCCTTTATCCTGCCAGATAAAGCAACACTATTTCTCTCACTGTTCCGTCACACACCTCCCTCACTGTACCACCACACAGCTCCCTCACTGTACCACCACACACCTCCCACACTGTACCACCACACACCATATATTTGCT